>CAXARO010001197.1:0-11690 GCA_963971305.1 Arcuatula senhousia
CTTTCTTTTAAGACCAAATAAACCTATCCGACTTCGGCTCTTTTTTCCGCTAAAATTGTTCAAACTTAAAAATCTAAAAATAGCACATTTAAATTTAAGCCCATCCGCTGGTCACCATGCACACCCGGAAGCGACGCTTTATGATCATTGGTATTGATTTTTTCGAAATTATTCTTTAAAACAATAACCGTGGATCGTAATTTTTATATAACGGGTCCAGATTTTTTATTTGTCTTGTTTTAAGACCAAAACGAATCAATATTTTCATTTAACAAAAAAGTTCACAGGGGCCACATACGAAAACAATACTGTGAAAAAATCCTAATTGTGGAGTACTACCATAATGCTTTTGCATTTTTTGAAAATTTAACATGAGTTGCATTTTTCTCTTCTTGAGTATGTAACCACTTGAGGAATACCGGATATTATGATTTTTTTTTATGTTTTACCATAGTAACGCACGCTCAAAGACGGAAGCCCTTTTCTGATCAAGCTCTTTTTTGGACATTTTCCTGCAATAACGTTAGATTCTTTCCCCGTTTGTTTTGAATCAAATTTTATATTTTCGTAACAAAATTGGCATTCTGTTGTGCTTAAGTCATTTTCTAGCCTATTTCAAACATATTTGTGAAATTTTGGAAGATTTCCGTGAAAAAATCTGCAATAATGGCGTCCATGGAAACACATCATCAAAATTTGCTTAACATTTGCATAGCAAGCTAAAATGCCTTGCGTTTCTATTCAAGCCGACTAAAAATTACAATTTTATGATTTACATACGGGGAAATATACTATATTGTGTAATTTTTATTTCTTCCGGGGAAATTATTAACGTTGTTAGCGTTACATACAGCATAACCAGCTGTACAAAATATAACGTTATTGACGATATTTTCAAAAATAAGCATGTTTGGTTGCTATGGGCATTAATGCTTAATAACTGATATTTTTCCCAAAATTTTTGAAACAAGTAATTCTCAAATATATTAGCTTTATTTTCAACAATTAAACCAAGGACTAAAATCAAGATATACTCTCAAAATTTTAATGAGAATAATGCCATATGGTAGTACTCCACAATTAATTTATTTAGCTAATTTTTGCATGTGCTCGATGTTGACTATTTTGTCCCGGGTTCTTGTAATCGCTTAAACTGCTATTTGCACTTTAAACTAGGTGGTGTTCCAAACTCCGGGCATGTTTAGTCGTGTTTAGTGCCGTATTTGGTTTCTTTGTTGTACTCGTTGCCCCTAGCAACTCTTAACATTTGTCAAAAATTTGGGGACAAAAATACGCAAAAATCGGGGTTTTGTCCTTTTTTTGAACGTTGCCAGTAGTCGAGCTTTCGGTTCAGGTGAAACGTAACGTGTATGAAATGAAAGCCCGAAAACAGTCCTTTCTTTTAAGACCAAATAAACCTATCCGACTTCGGCTCTTTTTTCCGCTAAAATTGTTCAAACTTAAAAATCTAAAAATAGCACATTTAAATTTAAGCCCATCCGCTGGTCACCATGCACACCCGGAAGCGACGCTTTATGATCATTGGTATTGATTTTTTCGAAATTATTCTTTAAAACAATAACCGTGGATCGTAATTTTTATATAACGGGTCCAGATTTTTTATTTGTCTTGTTTTAAGACCAAAACGAATCAATATTTTCATTTAACAAAAAAGTTCACAGGGGCCACATACGAAAACAATACTGTGAAAAAATCCTAATTGTGGAGTACTACCATAATGCTTTTGCATTTTTTGAAAATTTAACATGAGTTGCATTTTTCTCTTCTTGAGTATGTAACCACTTGAGGAATACCGGATATTATGATTTTTTTTTATGTTTTACCATAGTAACGCACGCTCAAAGACGGAAGCCCTTTTCTGATCAAGCTCTTTTTTGGACATTTTCCTGCAATAACGTTAGATTCTTTCCCCGTTTGTTTTGAATCAAATTTTATATTTTCGTAACAAAATTGGCATTCTGTTGTGCTTAAGTCATTTTCTAGCCTATTTCAAACATATTTGTGAAATTTTGGAAGATTTCCGTGAAAAAATCTGCAATAATGGCGTCCATGGAAACACATCATCAAAATTTGCTTAACATTTGCATAGCAAGCTAAAATGCCTTGCGTTTCTATTCAAGCAGACTAAAAATTACAATTTTATGATTTACATACGGGGAAATATACTATATTGTGTAATTTTTATTTCTTCCGGGGAAATTATTAACGTTGTTAGCGTTACATACAGCATAACCAGCTGTACAAAATATAACGTTATTGACGATATTTTCAAAAATAAGCATGTTTGGTTGCTATGGGCATTAATGCTTAATAACTGATATTTTTCCCAAAATTTTTGAAACAAGTAATTCTCAAATATATTAGCTTTATTTTCAACAATTAAACCAAGGACTAAAATCAAGATATACTCTCAAAATTTTAATGAGAATAATGCCATATGGTAGTACTCCACAATTAATTTATTTAGCTAATTTTTGCATGTGCTCGATGTTGACTATTTTGTCCCGGGTTCTTGTAATCGCTTAAACTGCTATTTGCACTTTAAACTAGGTGGTGTTCCAAACTCCGGGCATGTTTAGTCGTGTTTAGTGCCGTATTTGGTTTCTTTGTTGTACTCGTTGCCCCTAGCAACTCTTAACATTTGTCAAAAATTTGGGGACAAAAATACGCAAAAATCGGGGTTTTGTCCTTTTTTTGAACGTTGCCAGTAGTCGAGCTTTCGGTTCAGGTGAAACGTAACGTGTATGAAATGAAAGCCCGAAAACAGTCCTTTCTTTTAAGACCAAATAAACCTATCCGACTTCGGCTCTTTTTTCCGCTAAAATTGTTCAAACTTAAAAATCTAAAAATAGCACATTTAAATTTAAGCCCATCCGCTGGTCACCATGCACACCCGGAAGCGACGCTTTATGATCATTGGTATTGATTTTTTCGAAATTATTCTTTAAAACAATAACCGTGGATCGTAATTTTTATATAACGGGTCCAGATTTTTTATTTGTCTTGTTTTAAGACCAAAACGAATCAATATTTTCATTTAACAAAAAAGTTCACAGGGGCCACATACGAAAACAATACTGTGAAAAAATCCTAATTGTGGAGTACTACCATAATGCTTTTGCATTTTTTGAAAATTTAACATGAGTTGCATTTTTCTCTTCTTGAGTATGTAACCACTTGAGGAATACCGGATATTATGATTTTTTTTTATGTTTTACCATAGTAACGCACGCTCAAAGACGGAAGCCCTTTTCTGATCAAGCTCTTTTTTGGACATTTTCCTGCAATAACGTTAGATTCTTTCCCCGTTTGTTTTGAATCAAATTTTATATTTTCGTAACAAAATTGGCATTCTGTTGTGCTTAAGTCATTTTCTAGCCTATTTCAAACATATTTGTGAAATTTTGGAAGATTTCCGTGAAAAAATCTGCAATAATGGCGTCCATGGAAACACATCATCAAAATTTGCTTAACATTTGCATAGCAAGCTAAAATGCCTTGCGTTTCTATTCAAGCAGACTAAAAATTACAATTTTATGATTTACATACGGGGAAATATACTATATTGTGTAATTTTTATTTCTTCCGGGGAAATTATTAACGTTGTTAGCGTTACATACAGCATAACCAGCTGTACAAAATATAACGTTATTGACGATATTTTCAAAAATAAGCATGTTTGGTTGCTATGGGCATTAATGCTTAATAACTGATATTTTTCCCAAAATTTTTGAAACAAGTAATTCTCAAATATATTAGCTTTATTTTCAACAATTAAACCAAGGACTAAAATCAAGATATACTCTCAAAATTTTAATGAGAATAATGCCATATGGTAGTACTCCACAATTAATTTATTTAGCTAATTTTTGCATGTGCTCGATGTTGACTATTTTGTCCCGGGTTCTTGTAATCGCTTAAACTGCTATTTGCACTTTAAACTAGGTGGTGTTCCAAACTCCGGGCATGTTTAGTCGTGTTTAGTGCCGTATTTGGTTTCTTTGTTGTACTCGTTGCCCCTAGCAACTCTTAACATTTGTCAAAAATTTGGGGACAAAAATACGCAAAAATCGGGGTTTTGTCCTTTTTTTGAACGTTGCCAGTAGTCGAGCTTTCGGTTCAGGTGAAACGTAACGTGTATGAAATGAAAGCCCGAAAACAGTCCTTTCTTTTAAGACCAAATAAACCTATCCGACTTCGGCTCTTTTTTCCGCTAAAATTGTTCAAACTTAAAAATCTAAAAATAGCACATTTAAATTTAAGCCCATCCGCTGGTCACCATGCACACCCGGAAGCGACGCTTTATGATCATTGGTATTGATTTTTTCGAAATTATTCTTTAAAACAATAACCGTGGATCGTAATTTTTATATAACGGGTCCAGATTTTTTATTTGTCTTGTTTTAAGACCAAAACGAATCAATATTTTCATTTAACAAAAAAGTTCACAGGGGCCACATACGAAAACAATACTGTGAAAAAATCCTAATTGTGGAGTACTACCATAATGCTTTTGCATTTTTTGAAAATTTAACATGAGTTGCATTTTTCTCTTCTTGAGTATGTAACCACTTGAGGAATACCGGATATTATGATTTTTTTTTATGTTTTACCATAGTAACGCACGCTCAAAGACGGAAGCCCTTTTCTGATCAAGCTCTTTTTTGGACATTTTCCTGCAATAACGTTAGATTCTTTCCCCGTTTGTTTTGAATCAAATTTTATATTTTCGTAACAAAATTGGCATTCTGTTGTGCTTAAGTCATTTTCTAGCCTATTTCAAACATATTTGTGAAATTTTGGAAGATTTCCGTGAAAAAATCTGCAATAATGGCGTCCATGGAAACACATCATCAAAATTTGCTTAACATTTGCATAGCAAGCTAAAATGCCTTGCGTTTCTATTCAAGCCGACTAAAAATTACAATTTTATGATTTACATACGGGGAAATATACTATATTGTGTAATTTTTATTTCTTCCGGGGAAATTATTAACGTTGTTAGCGTTACATACAGCATAACCAGCTGTACAAAATATAACGTTATTGACGATATTTTCAAAAATAAGCATGTTTGGTTGCTATGGGCATTAATGCTTAATAACTGATATTTTTCCCAAAATTTTTGAAACAAGTAATTCTCAAATATATTAGCTTTATTTTCAACAATTAAACCAAGGACTAGAATCAAGATATACTCTCAAAATTTTAATGAGAATAATGCCATATGGTAGTACTCCACAATTAATTTATTTAGCTAATTTTTGCATGTGCTCGATGTTGACTATTTTGTCCCGGGTTCTTGTAATCGCTTAAACTGCTATTTGCACTTTAAACTAGGTGGTGTTCCAAACTCCGGGCATGTTTAGTCGTGTTTAGTGCCGTATTTGGTTTCTTTGTTGTACTCGTTGCCCCTAGCAACTCTTAACATTTGTCAAAAATTTGGGGACAAAAATACGCAAAAATCGGGGTTTTGTCCTTTTTTTGAACGTTGCCAGTAGTCGAGCTTTCGGTTCAGGTGAAACGTAACGTGTATGAAATGAAAGCCCGAAAACAGTCCTTTCTTTTAAGACCAAATAAACCTATCCGACTTCGGCTCTTTTTTCCGCTAAAATTGTTCAAACTTAAAAATCTAAAAATAGCACATTTAAATTTAAGCCCATCCGCTGGTCACCATGCACACCCGGAAGCGACGCTTTATGATCATTGGTATTGATTTTTTCGAAATTATTCTTTAAAACAATAACCGTGGATCGTAATTTTTATATAACGGGTCCAGATTTTTTATTTGTCTTGTTTTAAGACCAAAACGAATCAATATTTTCATTTAACAAAAAAGTTCACAGGGGCCACATACGAAAACAATACTGTGAAAAAATCCTAATTGTGGAGTACTACCATAATGCTTTTGCATTTTTTGAAAATTTAACATGAGTTGCATTTTTCTCTTCTTGAGTATGTAACCACTTGAGGAATACCGGATATTATGATTTTTTTTTATGTTTTACCATAGTAACGCACGCTCAAAGACGGAAGCCCTTTTCTGATCAAGCTCTTTTTTGGACATTTTCCTGCAATAACGTTAGATTCTTTCCCCGTTTGTTTTGAATCAAATTTTATATTTTCGTAACAAAATTGGCATTCTGTTGTGCTTAAGTCATTTTCTAGCCTATTTCAAACATATTTGTGAAATTTTGGAAGATTTCCGTGAAAAAATCTGCAATAATGGCGTCCATGGAAACACATCATCAAAATTTGCTTAACATTTGCATAGCAAGCTAAAATGCCTTGCGTTTCTATTCAAGCAGACTAAAAATTACAATTTTATGATTTACATACGGGGAAATATACTATATTGTGTAATTTTTATTTCTTCCGGGGAAATTATTAACGTTGTTAGCGTTACATACAGCATAACCAGCTGTACAAAATATAACGTTATTGACGATATTTTCAAAAATAAGCATGTTTGGTTGCTATGGGCATTAATGCTTAATAACTGATATTTTTCCCAAAATTTTTGAAACAAGTAATTCTCAAATATATTAGCTTTATTTTCAACAATTAAACCAAGGACTAAAATCAAGATATACTCTCAAAATTTTAATGAGAATAATGCCATATGGTAGTACTCCACAATTAATTTATTTAGCTAATTTTTGCATGTGCTCGATGTTGACTATTTTGTCCCGGGTTCTTGTAATCGCTTAAACTGCTATTTGCACTTTAAACTAGGTGGTGTTCCAAACTCCGGGCATGTTTAGTCGTGTTTAGTGCCGTATTTGGTTTCTTTGTTGTACTCGTTGCCCCTAGCAACTCTTAACATTTGTCAAAAATTTGGGGACAAAAATACGCAAAAATCGGGGTTTTGTCCTTTTTTTGAACGTTGCCAGTAGTCGAGCTTTCGGTTCAGGTGAAACGTAACGTGTATGAAATGAAAGCCCGAAAACAGTCCTTTCTTTTAGGTAGTACTCCATAATTAATTTATTTTGCTCTTTTTTGCATGTGCTTGGCGTTGACTATTTTGTCCCGCGTTCTTGCAATCGCTTAAACTGCTATTTGCTCTTCAAACTAGGTGGTGTATCAAACTCCGGACATGTTTAGTCGTGTTTAGTGCCGTATTTGGTTTCTTTGTTGTACTCGCTGCCCCTAGCAACTCTTAACATATGTTAAAAAATTGGGGTCAAAAATACGCAAAAATCGGGGTTTTGTCCTTTTTTTGAACGTTGCCAGCAATAGAGCTTTCGGTTCAGGTGAAACGTAACATGTATGAAATGAAAGCCGGAGAACAGTCCTTTCTTTTAAGGCCAAATAAACCTATCCGACTTCGGCTCTTTTTTCCGCTAAAATTGTTCAAAATTAAAAATCCAAATATAGCACATTTAAATTCAAGCCAATCCGCTGGTCACCATGCCAAGCCGGAAGCGACGCTTTATGAGCATTTGGATTGATTTTTTCGTTATTATTCTTTAAAACAATAACCGTGGATCGTAATTTTTATATAACGGGCCCAGATTTTTTATTGTTCTTATTTTAAGACCAAAATGAATCAATATTTTCATTTAACAAAAAAGTTCACAGGGGCCACATACGAAAACAATACTGTGAAAAAATCCTAATTGTGGAGTACTACCATAATGCTTTTGCATTTTTTGAAAATTTAACATGAGTTGCATTTTTCTCTTCTTGAGTATGTAACGAATTGAGGAATACCGGATATTATGATTTTTTTTCATGTTTTTGCATAGTTACGCACGCTCAAAGATGGAAGCCCTTTTCATATCAAGCTCATTTTTGGACATTTTTCAGCTTTAACGGTAGATTCTTTCCCCGTTTGTTTTGAACCAAATTTTGTATTATCGTAACAAAATTGGTATCCTGTCATGCTTAAGTCATTTTCTAGCATATTTCAAACATATTTGTGAAAATTTGGAAGATTTCTGTGAAAAAATCTACAATAATGGCGTCCATGGAAACACATCTTCAAAATTTGCTGAAAATTTGCATAGCGGGCTATAATGCCTTGTGTTTCTATTCAAGACGACTAAAAATTCCAATTTTATGATTAACACACGGGGAAATATACTATATTGTGTAATTTTTATTTCTTCCGGGGAAATTATTGACGGTGTTAGCGTTTCATACAGCAAAACCAGCTGTACAGAATATAACGTTATTGACGATATTTTCAAAAATAAGCATGTTTGGTTGCTATGGGCATTTATGCTTAATAACGGATATTTTTCCAAAAATTTTTGAAACAAGTTATTCTAAAATGTATTAGCTTTATTTTCAACAATTAAACCAAGGACTAAAATCAAGATATAGTCTTAAATTTTTAATGAGAATAATGGCATATGGTAGTACTCCATAATTAATTTATTTTGCTCTTTTTTGCATGTGCTTGGCGTTGACTATTTTGTCCCGCGTTCTTGCAATCGCTTAAACTGCTATTTGCTCTTCAAACTAGGTGGTGTATCAAACTCCGGACATGTTTAGTCGTGTTTAGTGCCGTATTTGGTTTCTTTGTTGTACTCGTTGCCCCTAGCAACTCTTAACATATGTTAAAAAATTGGGGTCAAAAATACGCAAAAATCGGGGTTTTGTCCTTTTTTTGAACGTTGCCAGCAATAGAGCTTTCGGTTCAGGTGAAACGTAACATGTATGAAATGAAAGCCGGAGAACAGTCCTTTCTTTTAAGGCCAAATAAACCTATCCGACTTCGGCTCTTTTTTCCGCTAAAATTGTTCAAAATTAAAAATCCAAATATAGCACATTTAAATTCAAGCCAATCCGCTGGTCACCATGCCAAGCCGGAAGCGACGCTTTATGAGCATTTGGATTGATTTTTTCGTTATTATTCTTTAAAACAATAACCGTGGATCGTAATTTTTATATAACGGGCCCAGATTTTTTATTGTTCTTATTTTAAGACCAAAATGAATCAATATTTTCATTTAACAAAAAAGTTCACAGGGGCCACATACGAAAACAATACTGTGAAAAAATCCTAATTGTGGAGTACTACCTTAAGACCAAATAAACCTATCCGACTTCGGCTCTTTTTTCCGCTAAAATTGTTCAAACTTAAAAATCTAAAAATAGCACATTTAAATTTAAGCCCATCCGCTGGTCACCATGCACACCCGGAAGCGACGCTTTATGATCATTGGTATTGATTTTTTCGAAATTATTCTTTAAAACAATAACCGTGGATCGTAATTTTTATATAACGGGTCCAGATTTTTTATTTGTCTTGTTTTAAGACCAAAACGAATCAATATTTTCATTTAACAAAAAAGTTCACAGGGGCCACATACGAAAACAATACTGTGAAAAAATCCTAATTGTGGAGTACTACCATAATGCTTTTGCATTTTTTGAAAATTTAACATGAGTTGCATTTTTCTCTTCTTGAGTATGTAACCACTTGAGGAATACCGGATATTATGATTTTTTTTTATGTTTTACCATAGTAACGCACGCTCAAAGACGGAAGCCCTTTTCTGATCAAGCTCTTTTTTGGACATTTTCCTGCAATAACGTTAGATTCTTTCCCCGTTTGTTTTGAATCAAATTTTATATTTTCGTAACAAAATTGGCATTCTGTTGTGCTTAAGTCATTTTCTAGCCTATTTCAAACATATTTGTGAAATTTTGGAAGATTTCCGTGAAAAAATCTGCAATAATGGCGTCCATGGAAACACATCATCAAAATTTGCTTAACATTTGCATAGCAAGCTAAAATGCCTTGCGTTTCTATTCAAGCCGACTAAAAATTACAATTTTATGATTTACATACGGGGAAATATACTATATTGTGTAATTTTTATTTCTTCCGGGGAAATTATTAACGTTGTTAGCGTTACATACAGCATAACCAGCTGTACAAAATATAACGTTATTGACGATATTTTCAAAAATAAGCATGTTTGGTTGCTATGGGCATTAATGCTTAATAACTGATATTTTTCCCAAAATTTTTGAAACAAGTAATTCTCAAATATATTAGCTTTATTTTCAACAATTAAACCAAGGACTAAAATCAAGATATACTCTCAAAATTTTAATGAGAATAATGCCATATGGTAGTACTCCACAATTAATTTATTTAGCTAATTTTTGCATGTGCTCGATGTTGACTATTTTGTCCCGGGTTCTTGTAATCGCTTAAACTGCTATTTGCACTTTAAACTAGGTGGTGTTCCAAACTCCGGGCATGTTTAGTCGTGTTTAGTGCCGTATTTGGTTTCTTTGTTGTACTCGTTGCCCCTAGCAACTCTTAACATTTGTCAAAAATTTGGGGACAAAAATACGCAAAAATCGGGGTTTTGTCCTTTTTTTGAACGTTGCCAGTAGTCGAGCTTTCGGTTCAGGTGAAACGTAACGTGTATGAAATGAAAGCCCGAAAACAGTCCTTTCTTTTAAGACCAAATAAACCTATCCGACTTCGGCTCTTTTTTCCGCTAAAATTGTTCAAACTTAAAAATCTAAAAATAGCACATTTAAATTTAAGCCCATCCGCTGGTCACCATGCACACCCGGAAGCGACGCTTTATGATCATTGGTATTGATTTTTTCGAAATTATTCTTTAAAACAATAACCGTGGATCGTAATTTTTATATAACGGGTCCAGATTTTTTATTTGTCTTGTTTTAAGACCAAAACGAATCAATATTTTCATTTAACAAAAAAGTTCACAGGGGCCACATACGAAAACAATACTGTGAAAAAATCCTAATTGTGGAGTACTACCAAAAGTAAAACTAAATGCAGCATTGCTAAATAAAACATACTCCTACCTGCCCAATATACTCCCCAAGGTAATGCAATTTTAAAAATGCCGCTATCTCTCAACATCTTTCGGCATATCCCGATATCTTCTTTTTTTCTTGTTGTTTTTTACGCAAAAACGTCAAAAATTTGACGTTCCGAAAAAGAGTGGACAGCATACTACGGCAATTACAAAAGTAAAACTAAATGCAGCATTGCTAAATAAAACATACTCCTACCTGCCCAATATACTCCCCAAGGTAATGCAATTTTAAAAATGCCGCTATCTCTCAACATCTTTCGGCATATCCCGATATCTTCTTTTTTTCTTGTTGTTTTTTACGCAAAAACGTCAAAAATTTGACGTTCCGAAAAAGAGTGGACAGCATACTACGGCAATTACAAAAGTAAAACTAAATGCAGCATTGCTAAATAAAACATACTCCTACCTGCCCAATATACTCCCCAAGGTAATGCAATTTTAAAAATGCCGCTATCTCTCAACATCTTTCGGCATATCCCGATATCTTCTTTTTTTCTTGTTGTTTTTTACGCAAAAACGTCAAAAATTTGACGTTCCGAAAAAGAGTGGACAGCATACTACGGCAATTACAAAAGTAAAACTAAATGCAGCATTGCTAAATAAAACATACTCCTACCTGCCCAATATACTCCCCAAGGTAATGCAATTTTAAAAATGCCGCTATCTCTCAACATCTTTCGGCATATCCCGATATCTTCTTTTTTTCTTGTTGTTTTTTACGCAAAAACGTCAAAAATTTGACGTTCCGAAAAAGAGTGGACAGCATACTACGGCAATTACAAAAGTAAAACTAAATGCAGCATTGCTAAATAAAACATACTCCTACCTGCCCAATATACTCCCCAAGGTAAT
>CAXARO010001198.1:0-123027 GCA_963971305.1 Arcuatula senhousia
TTATTATTTTCTTTCTTCCGCCAAAAATCAACTTGTAGAAGTACGCGACATGTCGCAATGAAAGTTGGTATACTTTATCGGTCAAGGTTTGTCGTCTCAGAAAAAACACTTGGGTACCGTACCCTTTCGCGTATAAAAATTATCTCCCCTTTCACTGTAAAGTTTGTTCCTCTATCTCCTCCTAGGCCATAACAGGTATCAAATTCAATCCTTTTGAAACAGGTAGAGTAACTCTTGGTGTTGTGCCACATCTATTTTTTATTTTGATATATTCAATAATATAGGAGTTATTCCCCTTGAAACTTTGACTTTTTTAGTATAAAATTCTAAAATCAACAAATCTTAAGATATTTCAATGAAACTTGGTATACAGGGTCAGTGACCCCTAAGGACCAAAATAAAATCAAGGTCAAAGGTCAAGGTCATCATTTGTTGATTTGCAAAAAATTAACATTTTTTGATTGCGAAATAAGTCCAATAAGGAGAAACATTTTTCAGTACCCATTTTACTTTAAATAGTGTGTTTATGTTCCCTCTACCCAACACAGAAAAAAAAATTGAAAAAAGTGAAAAAATGTTGTCGCGACATGGATTTTTGTGATTTTTACACCGTATCACTGTATTTGGCCATGGTATGACCTTGAAGGTTTTTTCAAGGTCAAACCACCTTACCTTTACTATTCCAACCTATTTCAGTCATTAAAAGTCACCAGATGTCAAAAATATAAAAGTTGACTTTTGCCCCCCCTTTTTTTTGAAAATTTGGAAATTTGCCATTTTTGACAAAAAAATGTTATTTTTGGGTAAATACACCTTATTTGACCATAATTAGATGATATCCACCCTAAAAGCACCAAAAAAGTCCAATCTGCCCTCTTTTTTAAGGTCTTTCCCTTTCCAAGGGAAGACCTTATTGTATTTCTTCTGATTATTATTATTTTCTTTCTTCCGCCAAAAATCAACTTGTAGAAGTACGCGACATGTCGCAATGAAAGTTGGTATACTTTATCGGTCAAGGTTTGTCGTCTCAGAAAAAACACTTGGGTACCGTACCCTTTCGCGTATAAAAATTATCTCCCCTTTCACTGTAAAGTTTGTTCCTCTATCTCCTCCTAGGCCATAACAGGTATCAAATTCAATCCTTTTGAAACAGGTAGAGTAACTCTTGGTGTTGTGCCACATCTATTTTTTATTTTGATATATTCAATAATATAGGAGTTATTCCCCTTGAAACTTTGACTTTTTTAGTATAAAATTCTAAAATCAACAAATCTTAAGATATTTCAATGAAACTTGGTATACAGGGTCAGTGACCCCTAAGGACCAAAATAAAATCAAGGTCAAAGGTCAAGGTCATCATTTGTTGATTTGCAAAAAATTAACATTTTTTGATTGCGAAATAAGTCCAATAAGGAGAAACATTTTTCAGTACCCATTTTACTTTAAATAGTGTGTTTATGTTCCCTCTACCCAACACAGAAAAAAAAATTGAAAAAAGTGAAAAAATGTTGTCGCGACATGGATTTTTGTGATTTTTACACCGTATCACTGTATTTGGCCATGGTATGACCTTGAAGGTTTTTTCAAGGTCAAACCACCTTACCTTTACTATTCCAACCTATTTCAGTCATTAAAAGTCACCAGATGTCAAAAATATAAAAGTTGACTTTTGCCCCCCCTTTTTTTTGAAAATTTGGAAATTTGCCATTTTTGACAAAAAAATGTTATTTTTGGGTAAATACACCTTATTTGACCATAATTAGATGATATCCACCCTAAAAGCACCAAAAAAGTCCAATCTGCCCTCTTTTTTAAGGTCTTTCCCTTTCCAAGGGAAGACCTTATTGTATTTCTTCTGATTATTATTATTTTCTTTCTTCCGCCAAAAATCAACTTGTAGAAGTACGCGACATGTCGCAATGAAAGTTGGTATACTTTATCGGTCAAGGTTTGTCGTCTCAGAAAAAACACTTGGGTACCGTACCCTTTCGCGTATAAAAATTATCTCCCCTTTCACTGTAAAGTTTGTTCCTCTATCTCCTCCTAGGCCATAACAGGTATCAAATTCAATCCTTTTGAAACAGGTAGAGTAACTCTTGGTGTTGTGCCACATCTATTTTTTATTTTGATATATTCAATAATATAGGAGTTATTCCCCTTGAAACTTTGACTTTTTTAGTATAAAATTCTAAAATCAACAAATCTTAAGATATTTCAATGAAACTTGGTATACAGGGTCAGTGACCCCTAAGGACCAAAATAAAATCAAGGTCAAAGGTCAAGGTCATCATTTGTTGATTTGCAAAAAATTAACATTTTTTGATTGCGAAATAAGTCCAATAAGGAGAAACATTTTTCAGTACCCATTTTACTTTAAATAGTGTGTTTATGTTCCCTCTACCCAACACAGAAAAAAAAATTGAAAAAAGTGAAAAAATGTTGTCGCGACATGGATTTTTGTGATTTTTACACCGTATCACTGTATTTGGCCATGGTATGACCTTGAAGGTTTTTTCAAGGTCAAACCACCTTACCTTTACTATTCCAACCTATTTCAGTCATTAAAAGTCACCAGATGTCAAAAATATAAAAGTTGACTTTTGCCCCCCCTTTTTTTTGAAAATTTGGAAATTTGCCATTTTTGACAAAAAAATGTTATTTTTGGGTAAATACACCTTATTTGACCATAATTAGATGATATCCACCCTAAAAGCACCAAAAAAGTCCAATCTGCCCTCTTTTTTAAGGTCTTTCCCTTTCCAAGGGAAGACCTTATTGTATTTCTTCTGATTATTATTATTTTCTTTCTTCCGCCAAAAATCAACTTGTAGAAGTACGCGACATGTCGCAATGAAAGTTGGTATACTTTATCGGTCAAGGTTTGTCGTCTCAGAAAAAACACTTGGGTACCGTACCCTTTCGCGTATAAAAATTATCTCCCCTTTCACTGTAAAGTTTGTTCCTCTATCTCCTCCTAGGCCATAACAGGTATCAAATTCAATCCTTTTGAAACAGGTAGAGTAACTCTTGGTGTTGTGCCACATCTATTTTTTATTTTGATATATTCAATAATATAGGAGTTATTCCCCTTGAAACTTTGACTTTTTTAGTATAAAATTCTAAAATCAACAAATCTTAAGATATTTCAATGAAACTTGGTATACAGGGTCAGTGACCCCTAAGGACCAAAATAAAATCAAGGTCAAAGGTCAAGGTCATCATTTGTTGATTTGCAAAAAATTAACATTTTTTGATTGCGAAATAAGTCCAATAAGGAGAAACATTTTTCAGTACCCATTTTACTTTAAATAGTGTGTTTATGTTCCCTCTACCCAACACAGAAAAAAAAATTGAAAAAAGTGAAAAAATGTTGTCGCGACATGGATTTTTGTGATTTTTACACCGTATCACTGTATTTGGCCATGGTATGACCTTGAAGGTTTTTTCAAGGTCAAACCACCTTACCTTTACTATTCCAACCTATTTCAGTCATTAAAAGTCACCAGATGTCAAAAATATAAAAGTTGACTTTTGCCCCCCCTTTTTTTTGAAAATTTGGAAATTTGCCATTTTTGACAAAAAAATGTTATTTTTGGGTAAATACACCTTATTTGACCATAATTAGATGATATCCACCCTAAAAGCACCAAAAAAGTCCAATCTGCCCTCTTTTTTAAGGTCTTTCCCTTTCCAAGGGAAGACCTTATTGTATTTCTTCTGATTATTATTATTTTCTTTCTTCCGCCAAAAATCAACTTGTAGAAGTACGCGACATGTCGCAATGAAAGTTGGTATACTTTATCGGTCAAGGTTTGTCGTCTCAGAAAAAACACTTGGGTACCGTACCCTTTCGCGTATAAAAATTATCTCCCCTTTCACTGTAAAGTTTGTTCCTCTATCTCCTCCTAGGCCATAACAGGTATCAAATTCAATCCTTTTGAAACAGGTAGAGTAACTCTTGGTGTTGTGCCACATCTATTTTTTATTTTGATATATTCAATAATATAGGAGTTATTCCCCTTGAAACTTTGACTTTTTTAGTATAAAATTCTAAAATCAACAAATCTTAAGATATTTCAATGAAACTTGGTATACAGGGTCAGTGACCCCTAAGGACCAAAATAAAATCAAGGTCAAAGGTCAAGGTCATCATTTGTTGATTTGCAAAAAATTAACATTTTTTGATTGCGAAATAAGTCCAATAAGGAGAAACATTTTTCAGTACCCATTTTACTTTAAATAGTGTGTTTATGTTCCCTCTACCCAACACAGAAAAAAAAATTGAAAAAAGTGAAAAAATGTTGTCGCGACATGGATTTTTGTGATTTTTACACCGTATCACTGTATTTGGCCATGGTATGACCTTGAAGGTTTTTTCAAGGTCAAACCACCTTACCTTTACTATTCCAACCTATTTCAGTCATTAAAAGTCACCAGATGTCAAAAATATAAAAGTTGACTTTTGCCCCCCCTTTTTTTTGAAAATTTGGAAATTTGCCATTTTTGACAAAAAAATGTTATTTTTGGGTAAATACACCTTATTTGACCATAATTAGATGATATCCACCCTAAAAGCACCAAAAAAGTCCAATCTGCCCTCTTTTTTAAGGTCTTTCCCTTTCCAAGGGAAGACCTTATTGTATTTCTTCTGATTATTATTATTTTCTTTCTTCCGCCAAAAATCAACTTGTAGAAGTACGCGACATGTCGCAATGAAAGTTGGTATACTTTATCGGTCAAGGTTTGTCGTCTCAGAAAAAACACTTGGGTACCGTACCCTTTCGCGTATAAAAATTATCTCCCCTTTCACTGTAAAGTTTGTTCCTCTATCTCCTCCTAGGCCATAACAGGTATCAAATTCAATCCTTTTGAAACAGGTAGAGTAACTCTTGGTGTTGTGCCACATCTATTTTTTATTTTGATATATTCAATAATATAGGAGTTATTCCCCTTGAAACTTTGACTTTTTTAGTATAAAATTCTAAAATCAACAAATCTTAAGATATTTCAATGAAACTTGGTATACAGGGTCAGTGACCCCTAAGGACCAAAATAAAATCAAGGTCAAAGGTCAAGGTCATCATTTGTTGATTTGCAAAAAATTAACATTTTTTGATTGCGAAATAAGTCCAATAAGGAGAAACATTTTTCAGTACCCATTTTACTTTAAATAGTGTGTTTATGTTCCCTCTACCCAACACAGAAAAAAAAATTGAAAAAAGTGAAAAAATGTTGTCGCGACATGGATTTTTGTGATTTTTACACCGTATCACTGTATTTGGCCATGGTATGACCTTGAAGGTTTTTTCAAGGTCAAACCACCTTACCTTTACTATTCCAACCTATTTCAGTCATTAAAAGTCACCAGATGTCAAAAATATAAAAGTTGACTTTTGCCCCCCCTTTTTTTTGAAAATTTGGAAATTTGCCATTTTTGACAAAAAAATGTTATTTTTGGGTAAATACACCTTATTTGACCATAATTAGATGATATCCACCCTAAAAGCACCAAAAAAGTCCAATCTGCCCTCTTTTTTAAGGTCTTTCCCTTTCCAAGGGAAGACCTTATTGTATTTCTTCTGATTATTATTATTTTCTTTCTTCCGCCAAAAATCAACTTGTAGAAGTACGCGACATGTCGCAATGAAAGTTGGTATACTTTATCGGTCAAGGTTTGTCGTCTCAGAAAAAACACTTGGGTACCGTACCCTTTCGCGTATAAAAATTATCTCCCCTTTCACTGTAAAGTTTGTTCCTCTATCTCCTCCTAGGCCATAACAGGTATCAAATTCAATCCTTTTGAAACAGGTAGAGTAACTCTTGGTGTTGTGCCACATCTATTTTTTATTTTGATATATTCAATAATATAGGAGTTATTCCCCTTGAAACTTTGACTTTTTTAGTATAAAATTCTAAAATCAACAAATCTTAAGATATTTCAATGAAACTTGGTATACAGGGTCAGTGACCCCTAAGGACCAAAATAAAATCAAGGTCAAAGGTCAAGGTCATCATTTGTTGATTTGCAAAAAATTAACATTTTTTGATTGCGAAATAAGTCCAATAAGGAGAAACATTTTTCAGTACCCATTTTACTTTAAATAGTGTGTTTATGTTCCCTCTACCCAACACAGAAAAAAAAATTGAAAAAAGTGAAAAAATGTTGTCGCGACATGGATTTTTGTGATTTTTACACCGTATCACTGTATTTGGCCATGGTATGACCTTGAAGGTTTTTTCAAGGTCAAACCACCTTACCTTTACTATTCCAACCTATTTCAGTCATTAAAAGTCACCAGATGTCAAAAATATAAAAGTTGACTTTTGCCCCCCCTTTTTTTTGAAAATTTGGAAATTTGCCATTTTTGACAAAAAAATGTTATTTTTGGGTAAATACACCTTATTTGACCATAATTAGATGATATCCACCCTAAAAGCACCAAAAAAGTCCAATCTGCCCTCTTTTTTAAGGTCTTTCCCTTTCCAAGGGAAGACCTTATTGTATTTCTTCTGATTATTATTATTTTCTTTCTTCCGCCAAAAATCAACTTGTAGAAGTACGCGACATGTCGCAATGAAAGTTGGTATACTTTATCGGTCAAGGTTTGTCGTCTCAGAAAAAACACTTGGGTACCGTACCCTTTCGCGTATAAAAATTATCTCCCCTTTCACTGTAAAGTTTGTTCCTCTATCTCCTCCTAGGCCATAACAGGTATCAAATTCAATCCTTTTGAAACAGGTAGAGTAACTCTTGGTGTTGTGCCACATCTATTTTTTATTTTGATATATTCAATAATATAGGAGTTATTCCCCTTGAAACTTTGACTTTTTTAGTATAAAATTCTAAAATCAACAAATCTTAAGATATTTCAATGAAACTTGGTATACAGGGTCAGTGACCCCTAAGGACCAAAATAAAATCAAGGTCAAAGGTCAAGGTCATCATTTGTTGATTTGCAAAAAATTAACATTTTTTGATTGCGAAATAAGTCCAATAAGGAGAAACATTTTTCAGTACCCATTTTACTTTAAATAGTGTGTTTATGTTCCCTCTACCCAACACAGAAAAAAAAATTGAAAAAAGTGAAAAAATGTTGTCGCGACATGGATTTTTGTGATTTTTACACCGTATCACTGTATTTGGCCATGGTATGACCTTGAAGGTTTTTTCAAGGTCAAACCACCTTACCTTTACTATTCCAACCTATTTCAGTCATTAAAAGTCACCAGATGTCAAAAATATAAAAGTTGACTTTTGCCCCCCCTTTTTTTTGAAAATTTGGAAATTTGCCATTTTTGACAAAAAAATGTTATTTTTGGGTAAATACACCTTATTTGACCATAATTAGATGATATCCACCCTAAAAGCACCAAAAAAGTCCAATCTGCCCTCTTTTTTAAGGTCTTTCCCTTTCCAAGGGAAGACCTTATTGTATTTCTTCTGATTATTATTATTTTCTTTCTTCCGCCAAAAATCAACTTGTAGAAGTACGCGACATGTCGCAATGAAAGTTGGTATACTTTATCGGTCAAGGTTTGTCGTCTCAGAAAAAACACTTGGGTACCGTACCCTTTCGCGTATAAAAATTATCTCCCCTTTCACTGTAAAGTTTGTTCCTCTATCTCCTCCTAGGCCATAACAGGTATCAAATTCAATCCTTTTGAAACAGGTAGAGTAACTCTTGGTGTTGTGCCACATCTATTTTTTATTTTGATATATTCAATAATATAGGAGTTATTCCCCTTGAAACTTTGACTTTTTTAGTATAAAATTCTAAAATCAACAAATCTTAAGATATTTCAATGAAACTTGGTATACAGGGTCAGTGACCCCTAAGGACCAAAATAAAATCAAGGTCAAAGGTCAAGGTCATCATTTGTTGATTTGCAAAAAATTAACATTTTTTGATTGCGAAATAAGTCCAATAAGGAGAAACATTTTTCAGTACCCATTTTACTTTAAATAGTGTGTTTATGTTCCCTCTACCCAACACAGAAAAAAAAATTGAAAAAAGTGAAAAAATGTTGTCGCGACATGGATTTTTGTGATTTTTACACCGTATCACTGTATTTGGCCATGGTATGACCTTGAAGGTTTTTTCAAGGTCAAACCACCTTACCTTTACTATTCCAACCTATTTCAGTCATTAAAAGTCACCAGATGTCAAAAATATAAAAGTTGACTTTTGCCCCCCCTTTTTTTTGAAAATTTGGAAATTTGCCATTTTTGACAAAAAAATGTTATTTTTGGGTAAATACACCTTATTTGACCATAATTAGATGATATCCACCCTAAAAGCACCAAAAAAGTCCAATCTGCCCTCTTTTTTAAGGTCTTTCCCTTTCCAAGGGAAGACCTTATTGTATTTCTTCTGATTATTATTATTTTCTTTCTTCCGCCAAAAATCAACTTGTAGAAGTACGCGACATGTCGCAATGAAAGTTGGTATACTTTATCGGTCAAGGTTTGTCGTCTCAGAAAAAACACTTGGGTACCGTACCCTTTCGCGTATAAAAATCATCTCCCCTTTCACTGTAAAGTTTGTTCCTCTATCTCCTCCTAGGCCATAACAGGTATCAAATTCAATCCTTTTGAAACAGGTAGAGTAACTCTTGGTGTTGTGCCACATCTATTTTTTATTTTGATATATTCAATAATATAGGAGTTATTCCCCTTGAAACTTTGACTTTTTTAGTATAAAATTCTAAAATCAACAAATCTTAAGATATTTCAATGAAACTTGGTATACAGGGTCAGTGACCCCTAAGGACCAAAATAAAATCAAGGTCAAAGGTCAAGGTCATCATTTGTTGATTTGCAAAAAATTAACATTTTTTGATTGCGAAATAAGTCCAATAAGGAGAAACATTTTTCAGTACCCATTTTACTTTAAATAGTGTGTTTATGTTCCCTCTACCCAACACAGAAAAAAAAATTGAAAAAAGTGAAAAAATGTTGTCGCGACATGGATTTTTGTGATTTTTACACCGTATCACTGTATTTGGCCATGGTATGACCTTGAAGGTTTTTTCAAGGTCAAACCACCTTACCTTTACTATTCCAACCTATTTCAGTCATTAAAAGTCACCAGATGTCAAAAATATAAAAGTTGACTTTTGCCCCCCCTTTTTTTTGAAAATTTGGAAATTTGCCATTTTTGACAAAAAAATGTTATTTTTGGGTAAATACACCTTATTTGACCATAATTAGATGATATCCACCCTAAAAGCACCAAAAAAGTCCAATCTGCCCTCTTTTTTAAGGTCTTTCCCTTTCCAAGGGAAGACCTTATTGTATTTCTTCTGATTATTATTATTTTCTTTCTTCCGCCAAAAATCAACTTGTAGAAGTACGCGACATGTCGCAATGAAAGTTGGTATACTTTATCGGTCAAGGTTTGTCGTCTCAGAAAAAACACTTGGGTACCGTACCCTTTCGCGTATAAAAATTATCTCCCCTTTCACTGTAAAGTTTGTTCCTCTATCTCCTCCTAGGCCATAACAGGTATCAAATTCAATCCTTTTGAAACAGGTAGAGTAACTCTTGGTGTTGTGCCACATCTATTTTTTATTTTGATATATTCAATAATATAGGAGTTATTCCCCTTGAAACTTTGACTTTTTTAGTATAAAATTCTAAAATCAACAAATCTTAAGATATTTCAATGAAACTTGGTATACAGGGTCAGTGACCCCTAAGGACCAAAATAAAATCAAGGTCAAAGGTCAAGGTCATCATTTGTTGATTTGCAAAAAATTAACATTTTTTGATTGCGAAATAAGTCCAATAAGGAGAAACATTTTTCAGTACCCATTTTACTTTAAATAGTGTGTTTATGTTCCCTCTACCCAACACAGAAAAAAAAATTGAAAAAAGTGAAAAAATGTTGTCGCGACATGGATTTTTGTGATTTTTACACCGTATCACTGTATTTGGCCATGGTATGACCTTGAAGGTTTTTTCAAGGTCAAACCACCTTACCTTTACTATTCCAACCTATTTCAGTCATTAAAAGTCACCAGATGTCAAAAATATAAAAGTTGACTTTTGCCCCCCCTTTTTTTTGAAAATTTGGAAATTTGCCATTTTTGACAAAAAAATGTTATTTTTGGGTAAATACACCTTATTTGACCATAATTAGATGATATCCACCCTAAAAGCACCAAAAAAGTCCAATCTGCCCTCTTTTTTAAGGTCTTTCCCTTTCCAAGGGAAGACCTTATTGTATTTCTTCTGATTATTATTATTTTCTTTCTTCCGCCAAAAATCAACTTGTAGAAGTACGCGACATGTCGCAATGAAAGTTGGTATACTTTATCGGTCAAGGTTTGTCGTCTCAGAAAAAACACTTGGGTACCGTACCCTTTCGCGTATAAAAATTATCTCCCCTTTCACTGTAAAGTTTGTTCCTCTATCTCCTCCTAGGCCATAACAGGTATCAAATTCAATCCTTTTGAAACAGGTAGAGTAACTCTTGGTGTTGTGCCACATCTATTTTTTATTTTGATATATTCAATAATATAGGAGTTATTCCCCTTGAAACTTTGACTTTTTTAGTATAAAATTCTAAAATCAACAAATCTTAAGATATTTCAATGAAACTTGGTATACAGGGTCAGTGACCCCTAAGGACCAAAATAAAATCAAGGTCAAAGGTCAAGGTCATCATTTGTTGATTTGCAAAAAATTAACATTTTTTGATTTCGAAATAAGTCCAATAAGGAGAAACATTTTTCAGTACCCATTTTACTTTAAATAGTGTGTTTATGTTCCCTCTACCCAACACAGAAAAAAAAATTGAAAAAAGTGAAAAAATGTTGTCGCGACATGGATTTTTGTGATTTTTACACCGTATCACTGTATTTGGCCATGGTATGACCTTGAAGGTTTTTTCAAGGTCAAACCACCTTACCTTTACTATTCCAACCTATTTCAGTCATTAAAAGTCACCAGATGTCAAAAATATAAAAGTTGACTTTTGCCCCCCCTTTTTTTTGAAAATTTGGAAATTTGCCATTTTTGACAAAAAAATGTTATTTTTGGGTAAATACACCTTATTTGACCATAATTAGATGATATCCACCCTAAAAGCACCAAAAAAGTCCAATCTGCCCTCTTTTTTAAGGTCTTTCCCTTTCCAAGGGAAGACCTTATTGTATTTCTTCTGATTATTATTATTTTCTTTCTTCCGCCAAAAATCAACTTGTAGAAGTACGCGACATGTCGCAATGAAAGTTGGTATACTTTATCGGTCAAGGTTTGTCGTCTCAGAAAAAACACTTGGGTACCGTACCCTTTCGCGTATAAAAATTATCTCCCCTTTCACTGTAAAGTTTGTTCCTCTATCTCCTCCTAGGCCATAACAGGTATCAAATTCAATCCTTTTGAAACAGGTAGAGTAACTCTTGGTGTTGTGCCACATCTATTTTTTATTTTGATATATTCAATAATATAGGAGTTATTCCCCTTGAAACTTTGACTTTTTTAGTATAAAATTCTAAAATCAACAAATCTTAAGATATTTCAATGAAACTTGGTATACAGGGTCAGTGACCCCTAAGGACCAAAATAAAATCAAGGTCAAAGGTCAAGGTCATCATTTGTTGATTTGCAAAAAATTAACATTTTTTGATTGCGAAATAAGTCCAATAAGGAGAAACATTTTTCAGTACCCATTTTACTTTAAATAGTGTGTTTATGTTCCCTCTACCCAACACAGAAAAAAAAATTGAAAAAAGTGAAAAAATGTTGTCGCGACATGGATTTTTGTGATTTTTACACCGTATCACTGTATTTGGCCATGGTATGACCTTGAAGGTTTTTTCAAGGTCAAACCACCTTACCTTTACTATTCCAACCTATTTCAGTCATTAAAAGTCACCAGATGTCAAAAATATAAAAGTTGACTTTTGCCCCCCCTTTTTTTTGAAAATTTGGAAATTTGCCATTTTTGACAAAAAAATGTTATTTTTGGGTAAATACACCTTATTTGACCATAATTAGATGATATCCACCCTAAAAGCACCAAAAAAGTCCAATCTGCCCTCTTTTTTAAGGTCTTTCCCTTTCCAAGGGAAGACCTTATTGTATTTCTTCTGATTATTATTATTTTCTTTCTTCCGCCAAAAATCAACTTGTAGAAGTACGCGACATGTCGCAATGAAAGTTGGTATACTTTATCGGTCAAGGTTTGTCGTCTCAGAAAAAACACTTGGGTACCGTACCCTTTCGCGTATAAAAATTATCTCCCCTTTCACTGTAAAGTTTGTTCCTCTATCTCCTCCTAGGCCATAACAGGTATCAAATTCAATCCTTTTGAAACAGGTAGAGTAACTCTTGGTGTTGTGCCACATCTATTTTTTATTTTGATATATTCAATAATATAGGAGTTATTCCCCTTGAAACTTTGACTTTTTTAGTATAAAATTCTAAAATCAACAAATCTTAAGATATTTCAATGAAACTTGGTATACAGGGTCAGTGACCCCTAAGGACCAAAATAAAATCAAGGTCAAAGGTCAAGGTCATCATTTGTTGATTTGCAAAAAATTAACATTTTTTGATTTCGAAATAAGTCCAATAAGGAGAAACATTTTTCAGTACCCATTTTACTTTAAATAGTGTGTTTATGTTCCCTCTACCCAACACAGAAAAAAAAATTGAAAAAAGTGAAAAAATGTTGTCGCGACATGGATTTTTGTGATTTTTACACCGTATCACTGTATTTGGCCATGGTATGACCTTGAAGGTTTTTTCAAGGTCAAACCACCTTACCTTTACTATTCCAACCTATTTCAGTCATTAAAAGTCACCAGATGTCAAAAATATAAAAGTTGACTTTTGCCCCCCCTTTTTTTTGAAAATTTGGAAATTTGCCATTTTTGACAAAAAAATGTTATTTTTGGGTAAATACACCTTATTTGACCATAATTAGATGATATCCACCCTAAAAGCACCAAAAAAGTCCAATCTGCCCTCTTTTTTAAGGTCTTTCCCTTTCCAAGGGAAGACCTTATTGTATTTCTTCTGATTATTATTATTTTCTTTCTTCCGCCGTTTCGCCAAATTTCAACTATAAGAAGTACGCGACATGTCGCAATGATACTTATTATACTTTATCGGTCAATGTTTGTCGTTTCAGAAAAAACACTTGGGTACCGTACCCTTTCGCGTATAAAAGTTATCTCCCTTTTTGCGTAAAAGTTTGTTGACGCTTCTCCTCCCAAACCATAAATGATACCAAGTTAAATCCTTTTGAAATAGGAAGACTGACTCTTGGTGTTGTGCCATCGCTATTTCTTATCATTTTATATTGACCAATACAGGAGTTATTCCCCTTTAAACTTTGACTTTTTTAGTATAAAATTACCCGGTTCCCAAAATTGCGCTTTTTGTTAAAATAAACACAAACCTGTAAGGATACACTTTTTATTTCTTCTGAAAAAGATGGCCCTGTCTATCCTCTAACTTTCTATTACTTGTGCATAATGTTTTTTTGTAGTAATATATCAATCACAACAAAATGTCTTCTGGTGAGTGGCATTTTCATGCACAAAGTACAACATAGCCTTATTGTTTGCACTGGTAAGATGGTAAACGAAACTTCAAGACAACACTTTCAGTTTTCAATATCTAAATGGACATATTTGGTCTCACTTAAGCACGACTTGCGTAGAAATAAATATTTTTAAACCCATCTTTTTTCTCATAAGTTATAAGCAATTTAATTTTTTATGTGTGTGAATGGATTTCTATAAATATAACTTTTTGCGACAGTATATGGTCCCATCATCACTACTTCTCTACTTTATATTTAAATTTCTTAATGACGCATATGAAAGCTGAAAAAAAATTACTTACTATCCTTGTTTTTGCATTTTTTTACTTTAAGAAATATTCAATTATTTTTATCAAGTTTTAACTTTCAATATAGATAGCACCGTTATTTTTTTTTCAGTTAAACATGGATATGTTATAATACTGAGCATTGATTTTTGATTTGACAAGTTTTGATATTCATAAAACCAGTTTTTTGATCGATCAAAAATAGTTCCCACCGCATGTTTAAGTTTGATTCCTGTATTATGAAAATATATATTAACGAACGCTATATGGATAGTTCTATCAAACGCAAGCCATTTTAACAAGCACTTTACTGTTATATAGCGCCCCTGTATGGTTATGTGGCGTAAAACAGCAAGACTTTAGGAAAGGGAAAGACCTTACAATTCTTCCGGAAGAATTGTCATTTAATTATTATTTTCTTTCTTCCGCCAAAAATCAACTTGTAGAAGTACGCGACATGTCGCAATGAAAGTTGGTATACTTTATCGGTCAAGGTTTGTCGTCTCAGAAAAAACACTTGGGTACCGTACCCTTTCGCGTATAAAAATTATCTCCCCTTTCACTGTAAAGTTTGTTCCTCTATCTCCTCCTAGGCCATAACAGGTATCAAATTCAATCCTTTTGAAACAGGTAGAGTAACTCTTGGTGTTGTGCCACATCTATTTTTTATTTTGATATATTCAATAATATAGGAGTTATTCCCCTTGAAACTTTGACTTTTTTAGTATAAAATTCTAAAATCAACAAATCTTAAGATATTTCAATGAAACTTGGTATACAGGGTCAGTGACCCCTAAGGACCAAAATAAAATCAAGGTCAAAGGTCAAGGTCATCATTTGTTGATTTGCAAAAAATTAACATTTTTTGATTGCGAAATAAGTCCAATAAGGAGAAACATTTTTCAGTACCCATTTTACTTTAAATAGTGTGTTTATGTTCCCTCTACCCAACACAGAAAAAAAAATTGAAAAAAGTGAAAAAATGTTGTCGCGACATGGATTTTTGTGATTTTTACACCGTATCACTGTATTTGGCCATGGTATGACCTTGAAGGTTTTTTCAAGGTCAAACCACCTTACCTTTACTATTCCAACCTATTTCAGTCATTAAAAGTCACCAGATGTCAAAAATATAAAAGTTGACTTTTGCCCCCCCTTTTTTTTGAAAATTTGGAAATTTGCCATTTTTGACAAAAAAATGTTATTTTTGGGTAAATACACCTTATTTGACCATAATTAGATGATATCCACCCTAAAAGCACCAAAAAAGTCCAATCTGCCCTCTTTTTTAAGGTCTTTCCCTTTCCAAGGGAAGACCTTATTGTATTTCTTCTGATTATTATTATTTTCTTTCTTCCGCCAAAAATCAACTTGTAGAAGTACGCGACATGTCGCAATGAAAGTTGGTATACTTTATCGGTCAAGGTTTGTCGTCTCAGAAAAAACACTTGGGTACCGTACCCTTTCGCGTATAAAAATTATCTCCCCTTTCACTGTAAAGTTTGTTCCTCTATCTCCTCCTAGGCCATAACAGGTATCAAATTCAATCCTTTTGAAACAGGTAGAGTAACTCTTGGTGTTGTGCCACATCTATTTTTTATTTTGATATATTCAATAATATAGGAGTTATTCCCCTTGAAACTTTGACTTTTTTAGTATAAAATTCTAAAATCAACAAATCTTAAGATATTTCAATGAAACTTGGTATACAGGGTCAGTGACCCCTAAGGACCAAAATAAAATCAAGGTCAAAGGTCAAGGTCATCATTTGTTGATTTGCAAAAAATTAACATTTTTTGATTGCGAAATAAGTCCAATAAGGAGAAACATTTTTCAGTACCCATTTTACTTTAAATAGTGTGTTTATGTTCCCTCTACCCAACACAGAAAAAAAAATTGAAAAAAGTGAAAAAATGTTGTCGCGACATGGATTTTTGTGATTTTTACACCGTATCACTGTATTTGGCCATGGTATGACCTTGAAGGTTTTTTCAAGGTCAAACCACCTTACCTTTACTATTCCAACCTATTTCAGTCATTAAAAGTCACCAGATGTCAAAAATATAAAAGTTGACTTTTGCCCCCCCTTTTTTTTGAAAATTTGGAAATTTGCCATTTTTGACAAAAAAATGTTATTTTTGGGTAAATACACCTTATTTGACCATAATTAGATGATATCCACCCTAAAAGCACCAAAAAAGTCCAATCTGCCCTCTTTTTTAAGGTCTTTCCCTTTCCAAGGGAAGACCTTATTGTATTTCTTCTGATTATTATTATTTTCTTTCTTCCGCCAAAAATCAACTTGTAGAAGTACGCGACATGTCGCAATGAAAGTTGGTATACTTTATCGGTCAAGGTTTGTCGTCTCAGAAAAAACACTTGGGTACCGTACCCTTTCGCGTATAAAAATTATCTCCCCTTTCACTGTAAAGTTTGTTCCTCTATCTCCTCCTAGGCCATAACAGGTATCAAATTCAATCCTTTTGAAACAGGTAGAGTAACTCTTGGTGTTGTGCCACATCTATTTTTTATTTTGATATATTCAATAATATAGGAGTTATTCCCCTTGAAACTTTGACTTTTTTAGTATAAAATTCTAAAATCAACAAATCTTAAGATATTTCAATGAAACTTGGTATACAGGGTCAGTGACCCCTAAGGACCAAAATAAAATCAAGGTCAAAGGTCAAGGTCATCATTTGTTGATTTGCAAAAAATTAACATTTTTTGATTGCGAAATAAGTCCAATAAGGAGAAACATTTTTCAGTACCCATTTTACTTTAAATAGTGTGTTTATGTTCCCTCTACCCAACACAGAAAAAAAAATTGAAAAAAGTGAAAAAATGTTGTCGCGACATGGATTTTTGTGATTTTTACACCGTATCACTGTATTTGGCCATGGTATGACCTTGAAGGTTTTTTCAAGGTCAAACCACCTTACCTTTACTATTCCAACCTATTTCAGTCATTAAAAGTCACCAGATGTCAAAAATATAAAAGTTGACTTTTGCCCCCCCCTTTTTTTTGAAAATTTGGAAATTTGCCATTTTTGACAAAAAAATGTTATTTTTGGGTAAATACACCTTATTTGACCATAATTAGATGATATCCACCCTAAAAGCACCAAAAAAGTCCAATCTGCCCTCTTTTTTAAGGTCTTTCCCTTTCCAAGGGAAGACCTTATTGTATTTCTTCTGATTATTATTATTTTCTTTCTTCCGCCAAAAATCAACTTGTAGAAGTACGCGACATGTCGCAATGAAAGTTGGTATACTTTATCGGTCAAGGTTTGTCGTCTCAGAAAAAACACTTGGGTACCGTACCCTTTCGCGTATAAAAATTATCTCCCCTTTCACTGTAAAGTTTGTTCCTCTATCTCCTCCTAGGCCATAACAGGTATCAAATTCAATCCTTTTGAAACAGGTAGAGTAACTCTTGGTGTTGTGCCACATCTATTTTTTATTTTGATATATTCAATAATATAGGAGTTATTCCCCTTGAAACTTTGACTTTTTTAGTATAAAATTCTAAAATCAACAAATCTTAAGATATTTCAATGAAACTTGGTATACAGGGTCAGTGACCCCTAAGGACCAAAATAAAATCAAGGTCAAAGGTCAAGGTCATCATTTGTTGATTTGCAAAAAATTAACATTTTTTGATTGCGAAATAAGTCCAATAAGGAGAAACATTTTTCAGTACCCATTTTACTTTAAATAGTGTGTTTATGTTCCCTCTACCCAACACAGAAAAAAAAATTGAAAAAAGTGAAAAAATGTTGTCGCGACATGGATTTTTGTGATTTTTACACCGTATCACTGTATTTGGCCATGGTATGACCTTGAAGGTTTTTTCAAGGTCAAACCACCTTACCTTTACTATTCCAACCTATTTCAGTCATTAAAAGTCACCAGATGTCAAAAATATAAAAGTTGACTTTTGCCCCCCCTTTTTTTTGAAAATTTGGAAATTTGCCATTTTTGACAAAAAAATGTTATTTTTGGGTAAATACACCTTATTTGACCATAATTAGATGATATCCACCCTAAAAGCACCAAAAAAGTCCAATCTGCCCTCTTTTTTAAGGTCTTTCCCTTTCCAAGGGAAGACCTTATTGTATTTCTTCTGATTATTATTATTTTCTTTCTTCCGCCAAAAATCAACTTGTAGAAGTACGCGACATGTCGCAATGAAAGTTGGTATACTTTATCGGTCAAGGTTTGTCATCTCAGAAAAAACACTTGGGTACCGTACCCTTTCGCGTATAAAAATTATCTCCCCTTTCACTGTAAAGTTTGTTCCTCTATCTCCTCCTAGGCCATAACAGGTATCAAATTCAATCCTTTTGAAACAGGTAGAGTAACTCTTGGTGTTGTGCCACATCTATTTTTTATTTTGATATATTCAATAATATAGGAGTTATTCCCCTTGAAACTTTGACTTTTTTAGTATAAAATTCTAAAATCAACAAATCTTAAGATATTTCAATGAAACTTGGTATACAGGGTCAGTGACCCCTAAGGACCAAAATAAAATCAAGGTCAAAGGTCAAGGTCATCATTTGTTGATTTGCAAAAAATTAACATTTTTTGATTGCGAAATAAGTCCAATAAGGAGAAACATTTTTCAGTACCCATTTTACTTTAAATAGTGTGTTTATGTTCCCTCTACCCAACACAGAAAAAAAAATTGAAAAAAGTGAAAAAATGTTGTCGCGACATGGATTTTTGTGATTTTTACACCGTATCACTGTATTTGGCCATGGTATGACCTTGAAGGTTTTTTCAAGGTCAAACCACCTTACCTTTACTATTCCAACCTATTTCAGTCATTAAAAGTCACCAGATGTCAAAAATATAAAAGTTGACTTTTGCCCCCCCTTTTTTTTGAAAATTTGGAAATTTGCCATTTTTGACAAAAAAATGTTATTTTTGGGTAAATACACCTTATTTGACCATAATTAGATGATATCCACCCTAAAAGCACCAAAAAAGTCCAATCTGCCCTCTTTTTTAAGGTCTTTCCCTTTCCAAGGGAAGACCTTATTGTATTTCTTCTGATTATTATTATTTTCTTTCTTCCGCCAAAAATCAACTTGTAGAAGTACGCGACATGTCGCAATGAAAGTTGGTATACTTTATCGGTCAAGGTTTGTCGTCTCAGAAAAAACACTTGGGTACCGTACCCTTTCGCGTATAAAAATTATCTCCCCTTTCACTGTAAAGTTTGTTCCTCTATCTCCTCCTAGGCCATAACAGGTATCAAATTCAATCCTTTTGAAACAGGTAGAGTAACTCTTGGTGTTGTGCCACATCTATTTTTTATTTTGATATATTCAATAATATAGGAGTTATTCCCCTTGAAACTTTGACTTTTTTAGTATAAAATTCTAAAATCAACAAATCTTAAGATATTTCAATGAAACTTGGTATACAGGGTCAGTGACCCCTAAGGACCAAAATAAAATCAAGGTCAAAGGTCAAGGTCATCATTTGTTGATTTGCAAAAAATTAACATTTTTTGATTGCGAAATAAGTCCAATAAGGAGAAACATTTTTCAGTACCCATTTACTTTAAATAGTGTGTTTATGTTCCCTCTACCCAACACAGAAAAAAAAATTGAAAAAAGTGAAAAAATGTTGTCGCGACATGGATTTTTGTGATTTTTACACCGTATCACTGTATTTGGCCATGGTATGACCTTGAAGGTTTTTTCAAGGTCAAACCACCTTACCTTTACTATTCCAACCTATTTCAGTCATTAAAAGTCACCAGATGTCAAAAATATAAAAGTTGACTTTTGCCCCCCCTTTTTTTTGAAAATTTGGAAATTTGCCATTTTTGACAAAAAAATGTTATTTTTGGGTAAATACACCTTATTTGACCATAATTAGATGATATCCACCCTAAAAGCACCAAAAAAGTCCAATCTGCCCTCTTTTTTAAGGTCTTTCCCTTTCCAAGGGAAGACCTTATTGTATTTCTTCTGATTATTATTATTTTCTTTCTTCCGCCAAAAATCAACTTGTAGAAGTACGCGACATGTCGCAATGAAAGTTGGTATACTTTATCGGTCAAGGTTTGTCGTCTCAGAAAAAACACTTGGGTACCGTACCCTTTCGCGTATAAAAATTATCTCCCCTTTCACTGTAAAGTTTGTTCCTCTATCTCCTCCTAGGCCATAACAGGTATCAAATTCAATCCTTTTGAAACAGGTAGAGTAACTCTTGGTGTTGTGCCACATCTATTTTTTATTTTGATATATTCAATAATATAGGAGTTATTCCCCTTGAAACTTTGACTTTTTTAGTATAAAATTCTAAAATCAACAAATCTTAAGATATTTCAATGAAACTTGGTATACAGGGTCAGTGACCCCTAAGGACCAAAATAAAATCAAGGTCAAAGGTCAAGGTCATCATTTGTTGATTTGCAAAAAATTAACATTTTTTGATTGCGAAATAAGTCCAATAAGGAGAAACATTTTTCAGTACCCATTTTACTTTAAATAGTGTGTTTATGTTCCCTCTACCCAACACAGAAAAAAAAATTGAAAAAAGTGAAAAAATGTTGTCGCGACATGGATTTTTGTGATTTTTACACCGTATCACTGTATTTGGCCATGGTATGACCTTGAAGGTTTTTTCAAGGTCAAACCACCTTACCTTTACTATTCCAACCTATTTCAGTCATTAAAAGTCACCAGATGTCAAAAATATAAAAGTTGACTTTTGCCCCCCCTTTTTTTTGAAAATTTGGAAATTTGCCATTTTTGACAAAAAAATGTTATTTTTGGGTAAATACACCTTATTTGACCATAATTAGATGATATCCACCCTAAAAGCACCAAAAAAGTCCAATCTGCCCTCTTTTTTAAGGTCTTTCCCTTTCCAAGGGAAGACCTTATTGTATTTCTTCTGATTATTATTATTTTCTTTCTTCCGCCAAAAATCAACTTGTAGAAGTACGCGACATGTCGCAATGAAAGTTGGTATACTTTATCGGTCAAGGTTTGTCGTCTCAGAAAAAACACTTGGGTACCGTACCCTTTCGCGTATAAAAATTATCTCCCCTTTCACTGTAAAGTTTGTTCCTCTATCTCCTCCTAGGCCATAACAGGTATCAAATTCAATCCTTTTGAAACAGGTAGAGTAACTCTTGGTGTTGTGCCACATCTATTTTTTATTTTGATATATTCAATAATATAGGAGTTATTCCCCTTGAAACTTTGACTTTTTTAGTATAAAATTCTAAAATCAACAAATCTTAAGATATTTCAATGAAACTTGGTATACAGGGTCAGTGACCCCTAAGGACCAAAATAAAATCAAGGTCAAAGGTCAAGGTCATCATTTGTTGATTTGCAAAAAATTAACATTTTTTGATTGCGAAATAAGTCCAATAAGGAGAAACATTTTTCAGTACCCATTTTACTTTAAATAGTGTGTTTATGTTCCCTCTACCCAACACAGAAAAAAAAATTGAAAAAAGTGAAAAAATGTTGTCGCGACATGGATTTTTGTGATTTTTACACCGTATCACTGTATTTGGCCATGGTATGACCTTGAAGGTTTTTTCAAGGTCAAACCACCTTACCTTTACTATTCCAACCTATTTCAGTCATTAAAAGTCACCAGATGTCAAAAATATAAAAGTTGACTTTTGCCCCCCCTTTTTTTTGAAAATTTGGAAATTTGCCATTTTTGACAAAAAAATGTTATTTTTGGGTAAATACACCTTATTTGACCATAATTAGATGATATCCACCCTAAAAGCACCAAAAAAGTCCAATCTGCCCTCTTTTTTAAGGTCTTTCCCTTTCCAAGGGAAGACCTTATTGTATTTCTTCTGATTATTATTATTTTCTTTCTTCCGCCAAAAATCAACTTGTAGAAGTACGCGACATGTCGCAATGAAAGTTGGTATACTTTATCGGTCAAGGTTTGTCGTCTCAGAAAAAACACTTGGGTACCGTACCCTTTCGCGTATAAAAATTATCTCCCCTTTCACTGTAAAGTTTGTTCCTCTATCTCCTCCTAGGCCATAACAGGTATCAAATTCAATCCTTTTGAAACAGGTAGAGTAACTCTTGGTGTTGTGCCACATCTATTTTTTATTTTGATATATTCAATAATATAGGAGTTATTCCCCTTGAAACTTTGACTTTTTTAGTATAAAATTCTAAAATCAACAAATCTTAAGATATTTCAATGAAACTTGGTATACAGGGTCAGTGACCCCTAAGGACCAAAATAAAATCAAGGTCAAAGGTCAAGGTCATCATTTGTTGATTTGCAAAAAATTAACATTTTTTGATTGCGAAATAAGTCCAATAAGGAGAAACATTTTTCAGTACCCATTTTACTTTAAATAGTGTGTTTATGTTCCCTCTACCCAACACAGAAAAAAAAATTGAAAAAAGTGAAAAAATGTTGTCGCGACATGGATTTTTGTGATTTTTACACCGTATCACTGTATTTGGCCATGGTATGACCTTGAAGGTTTTTTCAAGGTCAAACCACCTTACCTTTACTATTCCAACCTATTTCAGTCATTAAAAGTCACCAGATGTCAAAAATATAAAAGTTGACTTTTGCCCCCCCTTTTTTTTGAAAATTTGGAAATTTGCCATTTTTGACAAAAAAATGTTATTTTTGGGTAAATACACCTTATTTGACCATAATTAGATGATATCCACCCTAAAAGCACCAAAAAAGTCCAATCTGCCCTCTTTTTTAAGGTCTTTCCCTTTCCAAGGGAAGACCTTATTGTATTTCTTCTGATTATTATTATTTTCTTTCTTCCGCCAAAAATCAACTTGTAGAAGTACGCGACATGTCGCAATGAAAGTTGGTATACTTTATCGGTCAAGGTTTGTCGTCTCAGAAAAAACACTTGGGTACCGTACCCTTTCGCGTATAAAAATTATCTCCCCTTTCACTGTAAAGTTTGTTCCTCTATCTCCTCCTAGGCCATAACAGGTATCAAATTCAATCCTTTTGAAACAGGTAGAGTAACTCTTGGTGTTGTGCCACATTTATTTTTTATTTTGATATATTCAATAATATAGGAGTTATTCCCCTTGAAACTTTGACTTTTTTAGTATAAAATTCTAAAATCAACAAATCTTAAGATATTTCAATGAAACTTGGTATACAGGGTCAGTGACCCCTAAGGACCAAAATAAAATCAAGGTCAAAGGTCAAGGTCATCATTTGTTGATTTGCAAAAAATTAACATTTTTTGATTGCGAAATAAGTCCAATAAGGAGAAACATTTTTCAGTACCCATTTTACTTTAAATAGTGTGTTTATGTTCCCTCTACCCAACACAGAAAAAAAAATTGAAAAAAGTGAAAAAATGTTGTCGCGACATGGATTTTTGTGATTTTTACACCGTATCACTGTATTTGGCCATGGTATGACCTTGAAGGTTTTTTCAAGGTCAAACCACCTTACCTTTACTATTCCAACCTATTTCAGTCATTAAAAGTCACCAGATGTCAAAAATATAAAAGTTGACTTTTGCCCCCCCTTTTTTTTGAAAATTTGGAAATTTGCCATTTTTGACAAAAAAATGTTATTTTTGGGTAAATACACCTTATTTGACCATAATTAGATGATATCCACCCTAAAAGCACCAAAAAAGTCCAATCTGCCCTCTTTTTTAAGGTCTTTCCCTTTCCAAGGGAAGACCTTATTGTATTTCTTCTGATTATTATTATTTTCTTTCTTCCGCCAAAAATCAACTTGTAGAAGTACGCGACATGTCGCAATGAAAGTTGGTATACTTTATCGGTCAAGGTTTGTCGTCTCAGAAAAAACACTTGGGTACCGTACCCTTTCGCGTATAAAAATTATCTCCCCTTTCACTGTAAAGTTTGTTCCTCTATCTCCTCCTAGGCCATAACAGGTATCAAATTCAATCCTTTTGAAACAGGTAGAGTAACTCTTGGTGTTGTGCCACATCTATTTTTTATTTTGATATATTCAATAATATAGGAGTTATTCCCCTTGAAACTTTGACTTTTTTAGTATAAAATTCTAAAATCAACAAATCTTAAGATATTTCAATGAAACTTGGTATACAGGGTCAGTGACCCCTAAGGACCAAAATAAAATCAAGGTCAAAGGTCAAGGTCATCATTTGTTGATTTGCAAAAAATTAACATTTTTTGATTGCGAAATAAGTCCAATAAGGAGAAACATTTTTCAGTACCCATTTTACTTTAAATAGTGTGTTTATGTTCCCTCTACCCAACACAGAAAAAAAAATTGAAAAAAGTGAAAAAATGTTGTCGCGACATGGATTTTTGTGATTTTTACACCGTATCACTGTATTTGGCCATGGTATGACCTTGAAGGTTTTTTCAAGGTCAAACCACCTTACCTTTACTATTCCAACCTATTTCAGTCATTAAAAGTCACCAGATGTCAAAAATATAAAAGTTGACTTTTGCCCCCCCTTTTTTTTGAAAATTTGGAAATTTGCCATTTTTGACAAAAAAATGTTATTTTTGGGTAAATACACCTTATTTGACCATAATTAGATGATATCCACCCTAAAAGCACCAAAAAAGTCCAATCTGCCCTCTTTTTTAAGGTCTTTCCCTTTCCAAGGGAAGACCTTATTGTATTTCTTCTGATTATTATTATTTTCTTTCTTCCGCCAAAAATCAACTTGTAGAAGTACGCGACATGTCGCAATGAAAGTTGGTATACTTTATCGGTCAAGGTTTGTCGTCTCAGAAAAAACACTTGGGTACCGTACCCTTTCGCGTATAAAAATTATCTCCCCTTTCACTGTAAAGTTTGTTCCTCTATCTCCTCCTAGGCCATAACAGGTATCAAATTCAATCCTTTTGAAACAGGTAGAGTAACTCTTGGTGTTGTGCCACATCTATTTTTTATTTTGATATATTCAATAATATAGGAGTTATTCCCCTTGAAACTTTGACTTTTTTAGTATAAAATTCTAAAATCAACAAATCTTAAGATATTTCAATGAAACTTGGTATACAGGGTCAGTGACCCCTAAGGACCAAAATAAAATCAAGGTCAAAGGTCAAGGTCATCATTTGTTGATTTGCAAAAAATTAACATTTTTTGATTGCGAAATAAGTCCAATAAGGAGAAACATTTTTCAGTACCCATTTTACTTTAAATAGTGTGTTTATGTTCCCTCTACCCAACACAGAAAAAAAAATTGAAAAAAGTGAAAAAATGTTGTCGCGACATGGATTATTGTGATTTTTACACCGTATCACTGTATTTGGCCATGGTATGACCTTGAAGGTTTTTTCAAGGTCAAACCACCTTACCTTTACTATTCCAACCTATTTCAGTCATTAAAAGTCACCAGATGTCAAAAATATAAAAGTTGACTTTTGCCCCCCCTTTTTTTTGAAAATTTGGAAATTTGCCATTTTTGACAAAAAAATGTTATTTTTGGGTAAATACACCTTATTTGACCATAATTAGATGATATCCACCCTAAAAGCACCAAAAAAGTCCAATCTGCCCTCTTTTTTAAGGTCTTTCCCTTTCCAAGGGAAGACCTTATTGTATTTCTTCTGATTATTATTATTTTCTTTCTTCCGCCAAAAATCAACTTGTAGAAGTACGCGACATGTCGCAATGAAAGTTGGTATACTTTATCGGTCAAGGTTTGTCGTCTCAGAAAAAACACTTGGGTACCGTACCCTTTCGCGTATAAAAATTATCTCCCCTTTCACTGTAAAGTTTGTTCCTCTATCTCCTCCTAGGCCATAACAGGTATCAAATTCAATCCTTTTGAAACAGGTAGAGTAACTCTTGGTGTTGTGCCACATCTATTTTTTATTTTGATATATTCAATAATATAGGAGTTATTCCCCTTGAAACTTTGACTTTTTTAGTATAAAATTCTAAAATCAACAAATCTTAAGATATTTCAATGAAACTTGGTATACAGGGTCAGTGACCCCTAAGGACCAAAATAAAATCAAGGTCAAAGGTCAAGGTCATCATTTGTTGATTTGCAAAAAATTAACATTTTTTGATTGCGAAATAAGTCCAATAAGGAGAAACATTTTTCAGTACCCATTTTACTTTAAATAGTGTGTTTATGTTCCCTCTACCCAACACAGAAAAAAAAATTGAAAAAAGTGAAAAAATGTTGTCGCGACATGGATTTTTGTGATTTTTACACCGTATCACTGTATTTGGCCATGGTATGACCTTGAAGGTTTTTTCAAGGTCAAACCACCTTACCTTTACTATTCCAACCTATTTCAGTCATTAAAAGTCACCAGATGTCAAAAATATAAAAGTTGACTTTTGCCCCCCCTTTTTTTTGAAAATTTGGAAATTTGCCATTTTTGACAAAAAAATGTTATTTTTGGGTAAATACACCTTATTTGACCATAATTAGATGATATCCACCCTAAAAGCACCAAAAAAGTCCAATCTGCCCTCTTTTTTAAGGTCTTTCCCTTTCCAAGGGAAGACCTTATTGTATTTCTTCTGATTATTAAGGTCTTTCCCACTACAGTGGAAAGACCTTATTGTATTTCTTCTGATTATTATTATTATTATTATTATTATTATTATTATTCTTCTTTTCCGCGGTCACTATAACAAAAGTGTCGCGACATAACTTTACGACACTTGGTACCATTATTCGATCATACCCTGACTCGCCTTGACTGACCCTGCGAAACCGATCTATTTTTAGTAACGGAGTTATCTGCCCCAGACCGGAAAACCTTGTTTGCAAAATTACTCAAAAACTATAACCGTTATCAAAAAACTAAAGAGTGGAAAATGTCATTTGACTCCTAGGAATGATTTGTAGACCCAAAAAAAAAATTCCGAACAACTTCCTGGTTACGCGTTTTTGACTCGAAAAGGGTCGCGACTCGTCAAATTTTTTTTCTTCAAAACGGTTAGTCCTAGAGACTTGGGACCTTCACCAATCATCCCAAGTGACATATGTTACATCTAAAAATGTCAAGGTCAAAGGTCAAATCTCAAGGTCAGAGGTCATGATACACCTTGTTTGCAGTATAGCTCAAAAACCATACAAAATTGAAACAGACATGTAATGGGAAAAATACTCGTCTCATTTAGACCTTTATTTGATGTAAAGGGTCGAACACTGTACGACAAACCGTTTTCGAGTTATGGCCCTTAACGCGTTTCGGCTTATCTGTTTTTGGCTTATAATTTTTAAACCGTCAGAGATAATATAGTAAACATATGGGTTTTTTGTGACCGTCATTATGGGCCCTTCAATTTAAGACCAAAGTCGAATGGTTACGGGCAGCCATTTTCAAAATGGCTGACACCGTAAACAGTTTTTATGAAATAACACTTTAACCGTACAAAATTGAAGCGGACAATACATGGAAAAAATGTTCGCCATGTCGAAATCTACAAAAAGTGTTTCAGGTGTGAAAGCGTAAAGCTTGTCGTTTTTGAGTTATCGCCCTTGATTTGTATTTTAAAATGATTTTTTGTTTATAACTTTTAAACCATAAAAGATGATGAATGAAACATAGGGTTCATTTGATAGAGAATTAAAAGACCTACAATTTGAGTCCAAACAGTGTATGATTCGGTTGACCGGTTTCAAAATGGCGGCCAAAACAAGTTTCGCGAAACACGTTTTTTGCCCATAACTTGAAAACCATAACAGATAGTATAGTAAACATGTATACTTAAATGAATCAGAATGCAAAGAGCTACAATTTGAGTCCAGGGTCAAAGGTCATAGGTCAAGGTCATTCCCTAGCAACAAGGTAACATTAATGAAAAGTCCATAGCAACCATATATATTCTAAATCAAGACTACTTTTTGAGTTTAGGGTTAAGTTTTTTCAACCAATGGTAGCCCCTAGTCCATAGCAACCGTCATAAAAGTCCTTAGCAACCATACTTTTTCTGACTTCAGACTCATTGCTCATTACTCTAGAACATTTTTCGCAACTAATAGTTTAATACTATTGTCAAAATCAGACTGAAATAGCCTAACCAAACATAACTAACAAGAACATGGGAAAGACCTCACATTTGTTCTCTGAACAAATGACTTTTTAATTATTATTTTCTTTCTTCCGCCAAAAATCAACTTGTAGAAGTACGCGACATGTCGCAATGAAAGTTGGTATACTTTATCGGTCAAGGTTTGTCGTCTCAGAAAAAACACTTGGGTACCGTACCCTTTCGCGTATAAAAATTATCTCCCCTTTCACTGTAAAGTTTGTTCCTCTATCTCCTCCTAGGCCATAACAGGTATCAAATTCAATCCTTTTGAAACAGGTAGAGTAACTCTTGGTGTTGTGCCACATCTATTTTTTATTTTGATATATTCAATAATATAGGAGTTATTCCCCTTGAAACTTTGACTTTTTTAGTATAAAATTCTAAAATCAACAAATCTTAAGATATTTCAATGAAACTTGGTATACAGGGTCAGTGACCCCTAAGGACCAAAATAAAATCAAGGTCAAAGGTCAAGGTCATCATTTGTTGATTTGCAAAAAATTAACATTTTTTGATTGCGAAATAAGTCCAATAAGGAGAAACATTTTTCAGTACCCATTTTACTTTAAATAGTGTGTTTATGTTCCCTCTACCCAACACAGAAAAAAAAATTGAAAAAAGTGAAAAAATGTTGTCGCGACATGGATTTTTGTGATTTTTACACCGTATCACTGTATTTGGCCATGGTATGACCTTGAAGGTTTTTTCAAGGTCAAACCACCTTACCTTTACTATTCCAACCTATTTCAGTCATTAAAAGTCACCAGATGTCAAAAATATAAAAGTTGACTTTTGCCCCCCCTTTTTTTTGAAAATTTGGAAATTTGCCATTTTTGACAAAAAAATGTTATTTTTGGGTAAATACACCTTATTTGACCATAATTAGATGATATCCACCCTAAAAGCACCAAAAAAGTCCAATCTGCCCTCTTTTTTAAGGTCTTTCCCTTTCCAAGGGAAGACCTTATTGTATTTCTTCTGATTATTATTATTTTCTTTCTTCCGCCAAAAATCAACTTGTAGAAGTACGCGACATGTCGCAATGAAAGTTGGTATACTTTATCGGTCAAGGTTTGTCGTCTCAGAAAAAACACTTGGGTACCGTACCCTTTCGCGTATAAAAATTATCTCCCCTTTCACTGTAAAGTTTGTTCCTCTATCTCCTCCTAGGCCATAACAGGTATCAAATTCAATCCTTTTGAAACAGGTAGAGTAACTCTTGGTGTTGTGCCACATCTATTTTTTATTTTGATATATTCAATAATATAGGAGTTATTCCCCTTGAAACTTTGACTTTTTTAGTATAAAATTCTAAAATCAACAAATCTTAAGATATTTCAATGAAACTTGGTATACAGGGTCAGTGACCCCTAAGGACCAAAATAAAATCAAGGTCAAAGGTCAAGGTCATCATTTGTTGATTTGCAAAAAATTAACATTTTTTGATTGCGAAATAAGTCCAATAAGGAGAAACATTTTTCAGTACCCATTTTACTTTAAATAGTGTGTTTATGTTCCCTCTACCCAACACAGAAAAAAAAATTGAAAAAAGTGAAAAAATGTTGTCGCGACATGGATTTTTGTGATTTTTACACCGTATCACTGTATTTGGCCATGGTATGACCTTGAAGGTTTTTTCAAGGTCAAACCACCTTACCTTTACTATTCCAACCTATTTCAGTCATTAAAAGTCACCAGATGTCAAAAATATAAAAGTTGACTTTTGCCCCCCCTTTTTTTTGAAAATTTGGAAATTTGCCATTTTTGACAAAAAAATGTTATTTTTGGGTAAATACACCTTATTTGACCATAATTAGATGATATCCACCCTAAAAGCACCAAAAAAGTCCAATCTGCCCTCTTTTTTAAGGTCTTTCCCTTTCCAAGGGAAGACCTTATTGTATTTCTTCTGATTATTATTATTTTCTTTCTTCCGCCAAAAATCAACTTGTAGAAGTACGCGACATGTCGCAATGAAAGTTGGTATACTTTATCGGTCAAGGTTTGTCGTCTCAGAAAAAACACTTGGGTACCGTACCCTTTCGCGTATAAAAATTATCTCCCCTTTCACTGTAAAGTTTGTTCCTCTATCTCCTCCTAGGCCATAACAGGTATCAAATTCAATCCTTTTGAAACAGGTAGAGTAACTCTTGGTGTTGTGCCACATCTATTTTTTATTTTGATATATTCAATAATATAGGAGTTATTCCCCTTGAAACTTTGACTTTTTTAGTATAAAATTCTAAAATCAACAAATCTTAAGATATTTCAATGAAACTTGGTATACAGGGTCAGTGACCCCTAAGGACCAAAATAAAATCAAGGTCAAAGGTCAAGGTCATCATTTGTTGATTTGCAAAAAATTAACATTTTTTGATTGCGAAATAAGTCCAATAAGGAGAAACATTTTTCAGTACCCATTTTACTTTAAATAGTGTGTTTATGTTCCCTCTACCCAACACAGAAAAAAAAATTGAAAAAAGTGAAAAAATGTTGTCGCGACATGGATTTTTGTGATTTTTACACCGTATCACTGTATTTGGCCATGGTATGACCTTGAAGGTTTTTTCAAGGTCAAACCACCTTACCTTTACTATTCCAACCTATTTCAGTCATTAAAAGTCACCAGATGTCAAAAATATAAAAGTTGACTTTTGCCCCCCCTTTTTTTTGAAAATTTGGAAATTTGCCATTTTTGACAAAAAAATGTTATTTTTGGGTAAATACACCTTATTTGACCATAATTAGATGATATCCACCCTAAAAGCACCAAAAAAGTCCAATCTGCCCTCTTTTTTAAGGTCTTTCCCTTTCCAAGGGAAGACCTTATTGTATTTCTTCTGATTATTATTATTTTCTTTCTTCCGCCAAAAATCAACTTGTAGAAGTACGCGACATGTCGCAATGAAAGTTGGTATACTTTATCGGTCAAGGTTTGTCGTCTCAGAAAAAACACTTGGGTACCGTACCCTTTCGCGTATAAAAATTATCTCCCCTTTCACTGTAAAGTTTGTTCCTCTATCTCCTCCTAGGCCATAACAGGTATCAAATTCAATCCTTTTGAAACAGGTAGAGTAACTCTTGGTGTTGTGCCACATCTATTTTTTATTTTGATATATTCAATAATATAGGAGTTATTCCCCTTGAAACTTTGACTTTTTTAGTATAAAATTCTAAAATCAACAAATCTTAAGATATTTCAATGAAACTTGGTATACAGGGTCAGTGACCCCTAAGGACCAAAATAAAATCAAGGTCAAAGGTCAAGGTCATCATTTGTTGATTTGCAAAAAATTAACATTTTTTGATTGCGAAATAAGTCCAATAAGGAGAAACATTTTTCAGTACCCATTTTACTTTAAATAGTGTGTTTATGTTCCCTCTACCCAACACAGAAAAAAAAATTGAAAAAAGTGAAAAAATGTTGTCGCGACATGGATTTTTGTGATTTTTACACCGTATCACTGTATTTGGCCATGGTATGACCTTGAAGGTTTTTTCAAGGTCAAACCACCTTACCTTTACTATTCCAACCTATTTCAGTCATTAAAAGTCACCAGATGTCAAAAATATAAAAGTTGACTTTTGCCCCCCCTTTTTTTTGAAAATTTGGAAATTTGCCATTTTTGACAAAAAAATGTTATTTTTGGGTAAATACACCTTATTTGACCATAATTAGATGATATCCACCCTAAAAGCACCAAAAAAGTCCAATCTGCCCTCTTTTTTAAGGTCTTTCCCTTTCCAAGGGAAGACCTTATTGTATTTCTTCTGATTATTATTATTTTCTTTCTTCCGCCAAAAATCAACTTGTAGAAGTACGCGACATGTCGCAATGAAAGTTGGTATACTTTATCGGTCAAGGTTTGTCGTCTCAGAAAAAACACTTGGGTACCGTACCCTTTCGCGTATAAAAATTATCTCCCCTTTCACTGTAAAGTTTGTTCCTCTATCTCCTCCTAGGCCATAACAGGTATCAAATTCAATCCTTTTGAAACAGGTAGAGTAACTCTTGGTGTTGTGCCACATCTATTTTTTATTTTGATATATTCAATAATATAGGAGTTATTCCCCTTGAAACTTTGACTTTTTTAGTATAAAATTCTAAAATCAACAAATCTTAAGATATTTCAATGAAACTTGGTATACAGGGTCAGTGACCCCTAAGGACCAAAATAAAATCAAGGTCAAAGGTCAAGGTCATCATTTGTTGATTTGCAAAAAATTAACATTTTTTGATTGCGAAATAAGTCCAATAAGGAGAAACATTTTTCAGTACCCATTTTACTTTAAATAGTGTGTTTATGTTCCCTCTACCCAACACAGAAAAAAAAATTGAAAAAAGTGAAAAAATGTTGTCGCGACATGGATTTTTGTGATTTTTACACCGTATCACTGTATTTGGCCATGGTATGACCTTGAAGGTTTTTTCAAGGTCAAACCACCTTACCTTTACTATTCCAACCTATTTCAGTCATTAAAAGTCACCAGATGTCAAAAATATAAAAGTTGACTTTTGCCCCCCCTTTTTTTTGAAAATTTGGAAATTTGCCATTTTTGACAAAAAAATGTTATTTTTGGGTAAATACACCTTATTTGACCATAATTAGATGATATCCACCCTAAAAGCACCAAAAAAGTCCAATCTGCCCTCTTTTTTAAGGTCTTTCCCTTTCCAAGGGAAGACCTTATTGTATTTCTTCTGATTATTATTATTTTCTTTCTTCCGCCAAAAATCAACTTGTAGAAGTACGCGACATGTCGCAATGAAAGTTGGTATACTTTATCGGTCAAGGTTTGTCGTCTCAGAAAAAACACTTGGGTACCGTACCCTTTCGCGTATAAAAATTATCTCCCCTTTCACTGTAAAGTTTGTTCCTCTATCTCCTCCTAGGCCATAACAGGTATCAAATTCAATCCTTTTGAAACAGGTAGAGTAACTCTTGGTGTTGTGCCACATCTATTTTTTATTTTGATATATTCAATAATATAGGAGTTATTCCCCTTGAAACTTTGACTTTTTTAGTATAAAATTCTAAAATCAACAAATCTTAAGATATTTCAATGAAACTTGGTATACAGGGTCAGTGACCCCTAAGGACCAAAATAAAATCAAGGTCAAAGGTCAAGGTCATCATTTGTTGATTTGCAAAAAATTAACATTTTTTGATTGCGAAATAAGTCCAATAAGGAGAAACATTTTTCAGTACCCATTTTACTTTAAATAGTGTGTTTATGTTCCCTCTACCCAACACAGAAAAAAAAATTGAAAAAAGTGAAAAAATGTTGTCGCGACATGGATTTTTGTGATTTTTACACCGTATCACTGTATTTGGCCATGGTATGACCTTGAAGGTTTTTTCAAGGTCAAACCACCTTACCTTTACTATTCCAACCTATTTCAGTCATTAAAAGTCACCAGATGTCAAAAATATAAAAGTTGACTTTTGCCCCCCCTTTTTTTTGAAAATTTGGAAATTTGCCATTTTTGACAAAAAAATGTTATTTTTGGGTAAATACACCTTATTTGACCATAATTAGATGATATCCACCCTAAAAGCACCAAAAAAGTCCAATCTGCCCTCTTTTTTAAGGTCTTTCCCTTTCCAAGGGAAGACCTTATTGTATTTCTTCTGATTATTATTATTTTCTTTCTTCCGCCAAAAATCAACTTGTAGAAGTACGCGACATGTCGCAATGAAAGTTGGTATACTTTATCGGTCAAGGTTTGTCGTCTCAGAAAAAACACTTGGGTACCGTACCCTTTCGCGTATAAAAATTATCTCCCCTTTCACTGTAAAGTTTGTTCCTCTATCTCCTCCTAGGCCATAACAGGTATCAAATTCAATCCTTTTGAAACAGGTAGAGTAACTCTTGGTGTTGTGCCACATCTATTTTTTATTTTGATATATTCAATAATATAGGAGTTATTCCCCTTGAAACTTTGACTTTTTTAGTATAAAATTCTAAAATCAACAAATCTTAAGATATTTCAATGAAACTTGGTATACAGGGTCAGTGACCCCTAAGGACCAAAATAAAATCAAGGTCAAAGGTCAAGGTCATCATTTGTTGATTTGCAAAAAATTAACATTTTTTGATTGCGAAATAAGTCCAATAAGGAGAAACATTTTTCAGTACCCATTTTACTTTAAATAGTGTGTTTATGTTCCCTCTACCCAACACAGAAAAAAAAATTGAAAAAAGTGAAAAAATGTTGTCGCGACATGGATTTTTGTGATTTTTACACCGTATCACTGTATTTGGCCATGGTATGACCTTGAAGGTTTTTTCAAGGTCAAACCACCTTACCTTTACTATTCCAACCTATTTCAGTCATTAAAAGTCACCAGATGTCAAAAATATAAAAGTTGACTTTTGCCCCCCCTTTTTTTTGAAAATTTGGAAATTTGCCATTTTTGACAAAAAAATGTTATTTTTGGGTAAATACACCTTATTTGACCATAATTAGATGATATCCACCCTAAAAGCACCAAAAAAGTCCAATCTGCCCTCTTTTTTAAGGTCTTTCCCTTTCCAAGGGAAGACCTTATTGTATTTCTTCTGATTATTATTATTTTCTTTCTTCCGCCAAAAATCAACTTGTAGAAGTACGCGACATGTCGCAATGAAAGTTGGTATACTTTATCGGTCAAGGTTTGTCGTCTCAGAAAAAACACTTGGGTACCGTACCCTTTCGCGTATAAAAATTATCTCCCCTTTCACTGTAAAGTTTGTTCCTCTATCTCCTCCTAGGCCATAACAGGTATCAAATTCAATCCTTTTGAAACAGGTAGAGTAACTCTTGGTGTTGTGCCACATCTATTTTTTATTTTGATATATTCAATAATATAGGAGTTATTCCCCTTGAAACTTTGACTTTTTTAGTATAAAATTCTAAAATCAACAAATCTTAAGATATTTCAATGAAACTTGGTATACAGGGTCAGTGACCCCTAAGGACCAAAATAAAATCAAGGTCAAAGGTCAAGGTCATCATTTGTTGATTTGCAAAAAATTAACATTTTTTGATTGCGAAATAAGTCCAATAAGGAGAAACATTTTTCAGTACCCATTTTACTTTAAATAGTGTGTTTATGTTCCCTCTACCCAACACAGAAAAAAAAATTGAAAAAAGTGAAAAAATGTTGTCGCGACATGGATTTTTGTGATTTTTACACCGTATCACTGTATTTGGCCATGGTATGACCTTGAAGGTTTTTTCAAGGTCAAACCACCTTACCTTTACTATTCCAACCTATTTCAGTCATTAAAAGTCACCAGATGTCAAAAATATAAAAGTTGACTTTTGCCCCCCCTTTTTTTTGAAAATTTGGAAATTTGCCATTTTTGACAAAAAAATGTTATTTTTGGGTAAATACACCTTATTTGACCATAATTAGATGATATCCACCCTAAAAGCACCAAAAAAGTCCAATCTGCCCTCTTTTTTAAGGTCTTTCCCTTTCCAAGGGAAGACCTTATTGTATTTCTTCTGATTATTATTATTTTCTTTCTTCCGCCAAAAATCAACTTGTAGAAGTACGCGACATGTCGCAATGAAAGTTGGTATACTTTATCGGTCAAGGTTTGTCGTCTCAGAAAAAACACTTGGGTACCGTACCCTTTCGCGTATAAAAATTATCTCCCCTTTCACTGTAAAGTTTGTTCCTCTATCTCCTCCTAGGCCATAACAGGTATCAAATTCAATCCTTTTGAAACAGGTAGAGTAACTCTTGGTGTTGTGCCACATCTATTTTTTATTTTGATATATTCAATAAAATAGGAGTTATTCCCCTTGAAACTTTGACTTTTTTAGTATAAAATTCTAAAATCAACAAATCTTAAGATATTTCAATGAAACTTGGTATACAGGGTCAGTGACCCCTAAGGACCAAAATAAAATCAAGGTCAAAGGTCAAGGTCATCATTTGTTGATTTGCAAAAAATTAACATTTTTTGATTGCGAAATAAGTCCAATAAGGAGAAACATTTTTCAGTACCCATTTTACTTTAAATAGTGTGTTTATGTTCCCTCTACCCAACACAGAAAAAAAAATTGAAAAAAGTGAAAAAATGTTGTCGCGACATGGATTTTTGTGATTTTTACACCGTATCACTGTATTTGGCCATGGTATGACCTTGAAGGTTTTTTCAAGGTCAAACCACCTTACCTTTACTATTCCAACCTATTTCAGTCATTAAAAGTCACCAGATGTCAAAAATATAAAAGTTGACTTTTGCCCCCCCTTTTTTTTGAAAATTTGGAAATTTGCCATTTTTGACAAAAAAATGTTATTTTTGGGTAAATACACCTTATTTGACCATAATTAGATGATATCCACCCTAAAAGCACCAAAAAAGTCCAATCTGCCCTCTTTTTTAAGGTCTTTCCCTTTCCAAGGGAAGACCTTATTGTATTTCTTCTGATTATTATTATTTTCTTTCTTCCGCCAAAAATCAACTTGTAGAAGTACGCGACATGTCGCAATGAAAGTTGGTATACTTTATCGGTCAAGGTTTGTCGTCTCAGAAAAAACACTTGGGTACCGTACCCTTTCGCGTATAAAAATTATCTCCCCTTTCACTGTAAAGTTTGTTCCTCTATCTCCTCCTAGGCCATAACAGGTATCAAATTCAATCCTTTTGAAACAGGTAGAGTAACTCTTGGTGTTGTGCCACATCTATTTTTTATTTTGATATATTCAATAATATAGGAGTTATTCCCCTTGAAACTTTGACTTTTTTAGTATAAAATTCTAAAATCAACAAATCTTAAGATATTTCAATGAAACTTGGTATACAGGGTCAGTGACCCCTAAGGACCAAAATAAAATCAAGGTCAAAGGTCAAGGTCATCATTTGTTGATTTGCAAAAAATTAACATTTTTTGATTGCGAAATAAGTCCAATAAGGAGAAACATTTTTCAGTACCCATTTTACTTTAAATAGTGTGTTTATGTTCCCTCTACCCAACACAGAAAAAAAAATTGAAAAAAGTGAAAAAATGTTGTCGCGACATGGATTTTTGTGATTTTTACACCGTATCACTGTATTTGGCCATGGTATGACCTTGAAGGTTTTTTCAAGGTCAAACCACCTTACCTTTACTATTCCAACCTATTTCAGTCATTAAAAGTCACCAGATGTCAAAAATATAAAAGTTGACTTTTGCCCCCCCTTTTTTTTGAAAATTTGGAAATTTGCCATTTTTGACAAAAAAATGTTATTTTTGGGTAAATACACCTTATTTGACCATAATTAGATGATATCCACCCTAAAAGCACCAAAAAAGTCCAATCTGCCCTCTTTTTTAAGGTCTTTCCCTTTCCAAGGGAAGACCTTATTGTATTTCTTCTGATTATTATTATTTTCTTTCTTCCGCCAAAAATCAACTTGTAGAAGTACGCGACATGTCGCAATGAAAGTTGGTATACTTTATCGGTCAAGGTTTGTCGTCTCAGAAAAAACACTTGGGTACCGTACCCTTTCGCGTATAAAAATTATCTCCCCTTTCACTGTAAAGTTTGTTCCTCTATCTCCTCCTAGGCCATAACAGGTATCAAATTCAATCCTTTTGAAACAGGTAGAGTAACTCTTGGTGTTGTGCCACATCTATTTTTTATTTTGATATATTCAATAATATAGGAGTTATTCCCCTTGAAACTTTGACTTTTTTAGTATAAAATTCTAAAATCAACAAATCTTAAGATATTTCAATGAAACTTGGTATACAGGGTCAGTGACCCCTAAGGACCAAAATAAAATCAAGGTCAAAGGTCAAGGTCATCATTTGTTGATTTGCAAAAAATTAACATTTTTTGATTGCGAAATAAGTCCAATAAGGAGAAACATTTTTCAGTACCCATTTTACTTTAAATAGTGTGTTTATGTTCCCTCTACCCAACACAGAAAAAAAAATTGAAAAAAGTGAAAAAATGTTGTCGCGACATGGATTTTTGTGATTTTTACACCGTATCACTGTATTTGGCCATGGTATGACCTTGAAGGTTTTTTCAAGGTCAAACCACCTTACCTTTACTATTCCAACCTATTTCAGTCATTAAAAGTCACCAGATGTCAAAAATATAAAAGTTGACTTTTGCCCCCCCTTTTTTTTGAAAATTTGGAAATTTGCCATTTTTGACAAAAAAATGTTATTTTTGGGTAAATACACCTTATTTGACCATAATTAGATGATATCCACCCTAAAAGCACCAAAAAAGTCCAATCTGCCCTCTTTTTTAAGGTCTTTCCCTTTCCAAGGGAAGACCTTATTGTATTTCTTCTGATTATTATTATTTTCTTTCTTCCGCCAAAAATCAACTTGTAGAAGTACGCGACATGTCGCAATGAAAGTTGGTATACTTTATCGGTCAAGGTTTGTCGTCTCAGAAAAAACACTTGGGTACCGTACCCTTTCGCGTATAAAAATTATCTCCCCTTTCACTGTAAAGTTTGTTCCTCTATCTCCTCCTAGGCCATAACAGGTATCAAATTCAATCCTTTTGAAACAGGTAGAGTAACTCTTGGTGTTGTGCCACATCTATTTTTTATTTTGATATATTCAATAATATAGGAGTTATTCCCCTTGAAACTTTGACTTTTTTAGTATAAAATTCTAAAATCAACAAATCTTAAGATATTTCAATGAAACTTGGTATACAGGGTCAGTGACCCCTAAGGACCAAAATAAAATCAAGGTCAAAGGTCAAGGTCATCATTTGTTGATTTGCAAAAAATTAACATTTTTTGATTGCGAAATAAGTCCAATAAGGAGAAACATTTTTCAGTACCCATTTTACTTTAAATAGTGTGTTTATGTTCCCTCTACCCAACACAGAAAAAAAAATTGAAAAAAGTGAAAAAATGTTGTCGCGACATGGATTTTTGTGATTTTTACACCGTATCACTGTATTTGGCCATGGTATGACCTTGAAGGTTTTTTCAAGGTCAAACCACCTTACCTTTACTATTCCAACCTATTTCAGTCATTAAAAGTCACCAGATGTCAAAAATATAAAAGTTGACTTTTGCCCCCCCTTTTTTTTGAAAATTTGGAAATTTGCCATTTTTGACAAAAAAATGTTATTTTTGGGTAAATACACCTTATTTGACCATAATTAGATGATATCCACCCTAAAAGCACCAAAAAAGTCCAATCTGCCCTCTTTTTTAAGGTCTTTCCCTTTCCAAGGGAAGACCTTATTGTATTTCTTCTGATTATTATTATTTTCTTTCTTCCGCCAAAAATCAACTTGTAGAAGTACGCGACATGTCGCAATGAAAGTTGGTATACTTTATCGGTCAAGGTTTGTCGTCTCAGAAAAAACACTTGGGTACCGTACCCTTTCGCGTATAAAAATTATCTCCCCTTTCACTGTAAAGTTTGTTCCTCTATCTCCTCCTAGGCCATAACAGGTATCAAATTCAATCCTTTTGAAACAGGTAGAGTAACTCTTGGTGTTGTGCCACATCTATTTTTTATTTTGATATATTCAATAATATAGGAGTTATTCCCCTTGAAACTTTGACTTTTTTAGTATAAAATTCTAAAATCAACAAATCTTAAGATATTTCAATGAAACTTGGTATACAGGGTCAGTGACCCCTAAGGACCAAAATAAAATCAAGGTCAAAGGTCAAGGTCATCATTTGTTGATTTGCAAAAAATTAACATTTTTTGATTGCGAAATAAGTCCAATAAGGAGAAACATTTTTCAGTACCCATTTTACTTTAAATAGTGTGTTTATGTTCCCTCTACCCAACACAGAAAAAAAAATTGAAAAAAGTGAAAAAATGTTGTCGCGACATGGATTTTTGTGATTTTTACACCGTATCACTGTATTTGGCCATGGTATGACCTTGAAGGTTTTTTCAAGGTCAAACCACCTTACCTTTACTATTCCAACCTATTTCAGTCATTAAAAGTCACCAGATGTCAAAAATATAAAAGTTGACTTTTGCCCCCCCTTTTTTTTGAAAATTTGGAAATTTGCCATTTTTGACAAAAAAATGTTATTTTTGGGTAAATACACCTTATTTGACCATAATTAGATGATATCCACCCTAAAAGCACCAAAAAAGTCCAATCTGCCCTCTTTTTTAAGGTCTTTCCCTTTCCAAGGGAAGACCTTATTGTATTTCTTCTGATTATTATTATTTTCTTTCTTCCGCCAAAAATCAACTTGTAGAAGTACGCGACATGTCGCAATGAAAGTTGGTATACTTTATCGGTCAAGGTTTGTCGTCTCAGAAAAAACACTTGGGTACCATACCCTTTCGCGTATAAAAATTATCTCCCCTTTCACTGTAAAGTTTGTTCCTCTATCTCCTCCTAGGCCATAACAGGTATCAAATTCAATCCTTTTGAAACAGGTAGAGTAACTCTTGGTGTTGTGCCACATCTATTTTTTATTTTGATATATTCAATAATATAGGAGTTATTCCCCTTGAAACTTTGACTTTTTTAGTATAAAATTCTAAAATCAACAAATCTTAAGATATTTCAATGAAACTTGGTATACAGGGTCAGTGACCCCTAAGGACCAAAATAAAATCAAGGTCAAAGGTCAAGGTCATCATTTGTTGATTTGCAAAAAATTAACATTTTTTGATTGCGAAATAAGTCCAATAAGGAGAAACATTTTTCAGTACCCATTTTACTTTAAATAGTGTGTTTATGTTCCCTCTACCCAACACAGAAAAAAAAATTGAAAAAAGTGAAAAAATGTTGTCGCGACATGGATTTTTGTGATTTTTACACCGTATCACTGTATTTGGCCATGGTATGACCTTGAAGGTTTTTTCAAGGTCAAACCACCTTACCTTTACTATTCCAACCTATTTCAGTCATTAAAAGTCACCAGATGTCAAAAATATAAAAGTTGACTTTTGCCCCCCCTTTTTTTTGAAAATTTGGAAATTTGCCATTTTTGACAAAAAAATGTTATTTTTGGGTAAATACACCTTATTTGACCATAATTAGATGATATCCACCCTAAAAGCACCAAAAAAGTCCAATCTGCCCTCTTTTTTAAGGTCTTTCCCTTTCCAAGGGAAGACCTTATTGTATTTCTTCTGATTATTATTATTTTCTTTCTTCCGCCAAAAATCAACTTGTAGAAGTACGCGACATGTCGCAATGAAAGTTGGTATACTTTATCGGTCAAGGTTTGTCGTCTCAGAAAAAACACTTGGGTACCGTACCCTTTCGCGTATAAAAATTATCTCCCCTTTCACTGTAAAGTTTGTTCCTCTATCTCCTCCTAGGCCATAACAGGTATCAAATTCAATCCTTTTGAAACAGGTAGAGTAACTCTTGGTGTTGTGCCACATCTATTTTTTATTTTGATATATTCAATAATATAGGAGTTATTCCCCTTGAAACTTTGACTTTTTTAGTATAAAATTCTAAAATCAACAAATCTTAAGATATTTCAATGAAACTTGGTATACAGGGTCAGTGACCCCTAAGGACCAAAATAAAATCAAGGTCAAAGGTCAAGGTCATCATTTGTTGATTTGCAAAAAATTAACATTTTTTGATTGCGAAATAAGTCCAATAAGGAGAAACATTTTTCAGTACCCATTTTACTTTAAATAGTGTGTTTATGTTCCCTCTACCCAACACAGAAAAAAAAATTGAAAAAAGTGAAAAAATGTTGTCGCGACATGGATTTTTGTGATTTTTACACCGTATCACTGTATTTGGCCATGGTATGACCTTGAAGGTTTTTTCAAGGTCAAACCACCTTACCTTTACTATTCCAACCTATTTCAGTCATTAAAAGTCACCAGATGTCAAAAATATAAAAGTTGACTTTTGCCCCCCCTTTTTTTTGAAAATTTGGAAATTTGCCATTTTTGACAAAAAAATGTTATTTTTGGGTAAATACACCTTATTTGACCATAATTAGATGATATCCACCCTAAAAGCACCAAAAAAGTCCAATCTGCCCTCTTTTTTAAGGTCTTTCCCTTTCCAAGGGAAGACCTTATTGTATTTCTTCTGATTATTATTATTTTCTTTCTTCCGCCAAAAATCAACTTGTAGAAGTACGCGACATGTCGCAATGAAAGTTGGTATACTTTATCGGTCAAGGTTTGTCGTCTCAGAAAAAACACTTGGGTACCATACCCTTTCGCGTATAAAAATTATCTCCCCTTTCACTGTAAAGTTTGTTCCTCTATCTCCTCCTAGGCCATAACAGGTATCAAATTCAATCCTTTTGAAACAGGTAGAGTAACTCTTGGTGTTGTGCCACATCTATTTTTTATTTTGATATATTCAATAATATAGGAGTTATTCCCCTTGAAACTTTGACTTTTTTAGTATAAAATTACCCGGTTCCCAAAATTGCGCTTTTTGTTAAAATAAACAAAAGTCTGTAAGAATACACTTTTTATTTTTTCTGAAAAAGACGGCCCTGTCATTCCTCTAACTTTCTATTATCTGTGCATAATGTTTTTTGTAGAAATATGTTATTCACAACAAAATGTTGTCTAGTGAGTGGCATTTTCATGCAAAAAGTACCACATAGACTAATAATTTGCACTGGTAAGAGGTAATCGAAACTTCAAAACAACACTTTCAGTTTTCAATATCTAAATGGACATATTTGGTCTCACTTAAGTACGACATGCGTAGAAATAAACATTTTTAAACCCAACTTTTTCTCATTAGTTATAAGCAATTTAATTTTTGTGTGTGTGTGAGAATGGATTTTTATAAATATAACTTTTTGTGGCAGTATATGGTTCCATCATCACTACTTATCTACTTTGTATTTAAATTTCTTATTAAAGCATATGAAAGCTGAAAAAAAATAATTACTATTCTTGCTTTTGAATTTTTTTACTTTAAGAATTATTCAATTATTCTTATCAAGTTTTACCTTTCAATTTGGATAGCATCGTTATTTTGTTTTCAGTTAAACATGTAAATGTTATAATACTGAGCATTGATTTCTGATTTGACAAGTTTTGATATTCATGAAACTAGTTTCTTGATCAATCAAAAATAGTTCCCACCGCATGTTAAAGTTTGATTCCTGTATAATGAAAATATATGTTAACGAACGCTTTAAAGATAGTTAGATCAAACACAAGCATTTTTTAACAAGCAGTTAACTGTTATATAGCGCCCCTGCATGGTTATATGGCATTAAACTCGAAAACACCACGACTGTAGGAAAGGGAAAGACCTTACAATTCTTCCGGAAGAATTGTCATTTAATTATTATTATTATTCTTCTGATTCTTTATCGTAAAGCTGTCCTCCCTAATACAAGAAAACGGTCCAAGGAAATTGAATGACACTTGTGAGATTGGATAGTGGGTCACTCAAAGTTGTGTAATGCACTTTTGAAATTTTCAACATGGCCGCCGTTTCAAAATGGCGGCCATCGGAAAAAGTGGGCGGAAATTTTTTTTTCATCGGATCGTCTTGAAAATTGGTCATCTGGGTAAAGCGGGTATGCTGAACTCAAATCTGCGACCGGATTTGAAATCCGACTTACGGTTTCAAAATGGCGGCCATTTTACTACACCCGCCCCCCTAAAAACGTCAACTTTGTCCGATTTCAACGAAATTTGATTTCTAGACTTATTTTGATGCACTGATTTGAATTGAACTCTATCCAAGGCGATTTTGGGCGACTTGTGTGTTGGCATCCCAACACAATTATACCTAGTTATTATTATTATTATTATTTTTCTCGGTATTCTGGATCGTGAACTTGTCCACCTCATTTTTTCGACATCTTTTAAGGTAGGAAGCTGAAATTTCATAAATCAAGAGTATGGAATGGGAGATTGTGCTTTTTGTATTTTTCGCCGATATCGAACGACCCCATGTAGGTAAAAAAAGGGCCTCAAAATGGCTCCTCGAAACCGAAGTTGAATTTTTCCTGGCATTTCTGATCCGGCAGGGGTAGGAAAAATTCCCTTATAGGTTAAGTGCGGATATACAATACCTTTCATTTAAAAAAAAAAATTTGAAAATCGGACTTACCGTTTTCAAAATTTTGCAAAATATCGAAAATTATTTTTTTTGTAAGATTGAGTTATCTTTCTTTGTACCATATATTTTGTGATATTAATGAAAAAAATTCTCAACTTTGTTATTTCTTAATGAAAATTGGTTTACAAGGTAATAGTGGTATGCCGAGTTCAATTTTGGAATCGAAATTTTTTTTTGGGCGGCCATTTTAAAAATGGCCGCCATTTCCCGCCAAAATTAAAATTACTCCGATTTTAATGAAAATTGGTATATAAGGTAATTGTGGTATGGCGAGTTGATTTTTGACATCAAATTTTTTTTATCGTCGGCCATTTTCAAAATGGCCGCCGTTTCCCGCCAAAATTAAAGTTATTCTGATTTTGATGAAAATTGGTTTACAAGGTAATAGTGGTATGCCGAGTTCAATTTTGGAATCGAAATTTTTTTTTGGGCCGCCATTTTCAAAATGGCCGCCATTTCCCGCCAAAATTAAAATTACTCCGATTTTAATGAAAATTGGTATATAAGGTAATAGTGGTATGGCAAGTTGATTTTTGACATCAAAATTTTTTTATCGTCGGCCATTTTCAAAATGGCCGCCGTTTCCCGCCAAAATCAAATTTACTCAGATTTTAACGAAAATTGGTGTATAAGGTAATATATGTATGGTGAGTTGATTTTTGACATCGAAATATTTTTATTGTCGGCCATTTTAAAAATGGCCGCCGTTTCCCGCCAAAATTAAACTTACTCCTATTTTGAAGAAAATTGGATAAATTAATTTATCTCAAATGCCAAGAGACATTGACAAAGAGGGGTACGTGAGGGGACATTTTTGTGACTCGCTTGCGATCACAATTAGAACTAGTTATTATTATTAAGTCGCCCAAAACAAAGTTTGGGAGACTTATTGTTTTTGCACCGTTTCTTATTATTATTATTATTATTATTCTTCTGATTCTTAATCGTAAAGCTGTCCTCCCTAATACAAGAAAACAGTTCAGGGAAATTGAATAACACTTGTTGGATTGGATAGTGGGTTACCTAAAGGCGTGCAATCAAGTTTTGAAATTTTCAAGATGGCCGCCGTTTCAAAATGGCGGCCATCGGAAAAAGTGGGCGGAAATTTTTTTTTCATCGGATCGTTTTGAAAATTGGTCCTCTGGGTAAAGCGGGTATGCTGAGTTCAAATCTGCGACCGGATTTAAAATCCGACTTACGGTTTCAAAATGGCGGCCATTTTACTACACCCGCCCCCCCTTAAAATGTGAACTTTGTCCGATTTCAATGAAATTTGATTTCTATACATATTTTATTGTACTGAATGGGAAGAAATAGTATCCAAGGCGATTTTGGGCGACTTGTGTGTTGGCATCCCAACACAAATTATAGCTAGTTATTATTATTATTATTATTATTATTTTTCTCGGTATTCTGGACCGTGAACTTGTCCACCTCATTTTTTCGACATCTTTTAAGGTAGGAAGCTGAATCGTCATATATCAAGAGTATGGAATGGGAGATTGTGCTTTTTGTATTTTTCGTCGAAATCGAACGACCCCTTATAGGTCAAAAAAGGGCCTCAAAATGGCTCCTCGAAACCGAAGTTGAATTTTTCCTGGCATTTCTGATCCTGCAGGGGTAGGAAAAATTCCTTTATAAGTTAAGTGCGGATATTTTATACCTTTCATTTAAAAAAAAAATTTTGAAAATCGGACTTACCGTTTTCAAAATTTTGCAAAAAATCGAAAATTATTTTTTTTGTAAGATTGAGTTATCTTCCTTTGTACAATATATTTTGTAATAGTAATGAAAAAAATTCTCAACTTTGTTATTTCTTCAGGAAAATTTGTTTACAAGGTAAAAGTGGTATGCCGAGTTCATTTTTGGAATCGAAATTTTTTTTTGGCGGCCATTTTCAAAATGGCGGCTAAAATGGCTGCCATTTTCCCGCCAAAATTTAAACTTGCTCCGATTTTGATGAAAATTGGTATATAAGGTAATAGTGGTATGGCGAGTTGATTTTTGACATCAAAATTTTTTTATCGTTGGCCATTTTCAAAATGGCTGCCGTTTCCCGCCAAAATTTAAAGTTACTCAGATTTTGATGAAAATTGGTATATAAGGTAATAGCGGTATGGCAAGTTGATTTTTGACATCAAATTTTTTTATCGTCGGCCATTTTCAAAATGGCCGCCGTTTCCCGCCAAAATAAAAGTTACTCCGATTTTGATGAAAATTGGTATATAAGGTAATAGGGGTATGGCGAGTTGATTTTTGACATCAAATTTTTTTTATCGTCGGCCATTTTCAAAATGGCCACTGTTCCCCGCCAAAAATTAAAATTACTCTGATTTTGATGAAAATTGGTATATAAGGTAATAGTGGTATGGCGAGTTGATTTTTCACATTGAAATTTTTATTTCGTCGGCCATTTTGAAAATGGCCGCCGTTTCCCGCCAAAATCAAAGTTACTCTGATTTTGATGAAAATTGGTATATAAGGTAAAGGTGGTATGGCGAACTTATTTTTGACATCAAAATTTTTTTAGCGTCGGCCATTTTCAAAATGGCCGACATTTCCCGACAAAATTAAACTTACTCCTATTTTGATGAAAATTGGATATAATAAGTTATCTCAAATGCTAAGAGACATTGACAAAGAGGGGTACGTGAGGGGACATTTTTGTGACTCGCTTGCGATCACAATTAGAACTAGTTATTATTATTTTTCTCGGTATTCTGGACCGTGAACTTGTCCACCTCATTTTTTCTACATCTTTTAAGGTAGGAAGCTGAATCTTCATAAATCAAGAGTATGGAATGGGAGATTGTGCTTTTTGTATTTTTCGTCGAAATCGAACGACCCCTTATAGGTCAAAAAAGGGCCTCAAAATGGCTCCTCGAAACCGAAGTTGAATTTTACCTGGCATTTCTGATCCGGCAGGGGTAGGAAAAATTCCTTTATGGGGTAAGTGAAGACTTTTAATACCTTTGATTTAAAAAAAGAATTTTGAAAATCGGACTTACGGTTCTCGAAAGTTTGCAAAAAATCGAATTTTGATTTTTTTGTCAAATTGAGTTATCTTTCTTGTTACAAAATATTTTGTAATAGTAATGTAAAAATTCTCAACTTTGTTATTTCTTAATGAAAATCGGTTTCCAATGTAATAGTGGTATGCCGAGTTGATTTTTGCTATCGAAATAATTTTTTGGCGGCCATTTTCAAAATGGCGGCTAAAATGGCAGCCGTTTTCCCTCCCAAACTTAAACTTGCTCCAATTTTTATGAAAATTGGTATATAAGGTAATAGTGGTATGGCGAGTTGATTTTTGACATCAAAATTTTTTTTTCGTCAGCCATTTTCAAAATGGCCGCCGTTTCCCGCCAAAATTTAAAGTTACTCCGATTTTGATGAAAATTGGTACATAAGGTTATAGTGGTATGGCGAGTTGATTTTTGACATTGAAAATTTTTCATCGTCGCCATTTTCAAAATGGCCGTGGTTTCCCGCCAAAATTAAAGTTACTCAGATTTTGATGAAAATTGGTATTCAAGGTAATAGTGGTATGGCGAGTTGATTTTTTACACCAAAATTTATTTTCGTCAGCCATTTTCAAAATGGCCGCCGTTTCCCTCCAAAATTAAACTTACTCCTATTTTGATGAATATTGGGTATATTAGGTGATCTCAAATGCAAACAGACATATTGACAAAGAGGGGTACGTGAGGGGACATATATGTGACTCGCTTGCGATCACAATTAGAACTAGTTATTATTATTTTTCTCGGTATTCTGGATCGTGAACTTGTCCACCTCATATTTTCGACATCTGTTAAGGTAGGAAGCTGAAAATTCATAAATCAAGAGTATGGAATGGGAGATTGTGCTTTTTGTATTTTTGGCCGAAATCGAACGACCCCATATAGGTAAAAAAAGGGCCTCAAAATGGCTCCTCGAAACCGAAGTTGAATTTTTCCTGGCATTTCTGATCCGGCAGGGGTAGGAAAAATTCCCTTATAAGTTAAGTGCGGATATACAATACCTTTCATTTAAAAAAAAAAATTTGAAAATCGGACATACCGTTTTCAAAATTTTGCAAAAAATCGAAAATTATTTTTTTTGTAAGATTGAGTTATCTTTCTTTGTACCATATATTTTGTGATATTAATGAAAGAAATTCTCAACTTTGTTATTTCTCAATGAAAATTGGTTTACAAGGTAATAGTGGTATGCCGAGTTCAATTTTGGAATTGAATTTTTTTTTTGGGCGGCCATTTTAAAAATGGCCGCCATTTCCCGCCAAAATTAAAATTACTCCGATTTTAATGAAAATTGGTATATAAGGTAATTGTGGTATGGCAAGTTGATTTTTGACATCAAATTTTTTTTATCGTCGGCCATTTTCAAAATGGCCGCCGTTTCCCGCCAAAATTAAAATTATTCTGATTTTGATGAAAATTGGTTTACAAGGTAATAGTGGTATGCCGAGTTCAATTTTGGAATCGAATTTTTTTTTTGGGCCGCCATTTTCAAAATGGCCGCCTTTTCCCGCCAAAATTAAACTTACTCCTATTTTGATGAAAATTGGATAAATTAAGTTATCTCAAATGCCAAGAGACATTGACAAAGAGGGGTACGTGAGGGGACATTTTTGTGACTCGCTTGCGATCACAATTAGAACTAGTTATTATTATTAAGGTCTTTCCCTTTCCAAAAGGAAAGACCTTATTGTATTTCTTCTGATTATTTTTATTATTAAGGTCTTTCCCTTTACAGAAGGAAAGACCTTACTGTATTTCTTATGATTATTAAGGTCTTTCCCTTTCCAAAAGGAAAGACCTTATTGTATTTCTTCTGATTATTTTTATTATTATTATTAAGGTCTTTCCCTTTCCAAAAGGAAAGACCTTATTGTATTTCTTCTGATTATTTTTATTATTATTATTATTATTCTTCTTCTTCTTTTCCGCGGTCCATATAAAAAAAGTGTCGCGACATATCATTTCGATACTTGGTACCATTAACCGACACTACCTGGGCTTGACCTGACTAACCCTGCGAAACCGATCTATTTTTAGTAACGGAGTTATCTGCCCGGAACTCAAAAACCTTGTCTGCAGATAAAGTCAGAAACCGTAAGCGTTATCAAAAATCTGAAGCAGGGAAAATGTTGCTAGACTCCTGGTCATGATTTGTCACGCAAAAAATTGTTTTTCGATCAACTTCCTGGTTACGCGGTTTTGACCCAAAGAGTGTCGCAATGCGCCAACAAAATTTATTTGGAAACGGTTAGTCCTAGAGACTTGGGACCTTCACCAATCGTCTTAGGTGACATAAGTTGCATCCGAAAATATATATGTCATAGGTCAAATCTCAAGTTTGAATTATTGCATCATGACTAAATATAGGAATGTATTGCGCAATGTATAGTAATCCATATGTAACAATGTAATGTTAAGGAAAAGTCCATAGCAACCATACATTTTCACAATCAGTTAGGAAGGGGCTGTAATTTAGGTCCATGGTCAAAGGTCATAGGTCAAGGTCAGTCCTTAGCAACAAGGTAACCTTAAGGAAAAGTCCATAGCAACCATATATTTCATGAATCCAGACTACTTGCTGAGTTTAAATTTTATCTTTTTGTGACCGGAAGTGACCTTTTGTCCATAGCAACCGACCTAAAAGTCCATAGCAACCATATATTTTATGACTCCTGACTACCTGCTGAGTTTAAATTTCAATATTTTATGACCGGAAGTGATGTTTTTTTCATAGCAACCGACCTAAAAGTCCATAGCAACCATATATTGTATGACTCCTGACTACCTGCTGAGTTTAAATTTCAATATTTTATGACCGGAAGTGATGTTTTGTTCATAGCAACCGAGCTAAAAGTCCATAGCAACCATATATTTTATGACTCCTGACTACCTGCTGAGTTTAAATTTCAATATTTCATGACCTAAAGTGATGTTTTGTTCATAGCAACCGACCTAAAAGTCCATAGCAACCATATATTTTATGACTCCTGACTACCTTCTGAGTTTGAATTTCAATATTTTATGACCGGAAGTGATGTTTTGTCCATAGCAACCGACCTAAAAGTCCATAGCAACCATATATTTTTTGACTCCTGACTACCTGCTGAGTTTAAATTTCAAAATTTCATGACCGGAAGTGATGTTTTGTCCATAGCAACCGACCTAAAAGTCCATAGCAACCATATATTTTTTTACTCCTGACTACCTGTTGAGTTTAAATTTCAATATTTTATGACCGGAAGTGACCTTTTGTCCATAGCAACCGACCTAAAAGTCCATAGCAACCATATATTTTTTTACTCCTGACTACCTGCTGAGTTTAAATTTCAATATTTTATGACCGGAAGTGATGTTTTGTTCATAGCAACCGACCTAAAAGTCCTTAGCAACCATATATTTTATGACTCCTGACTACCTGCTGAGTTTAAATTTCAATATTTTATTACCAGAAGTGACGTTTTGTTCATAGCAACCGACCTTCATGTCAACAGCAACCAAATATTTCTAATCTGGGGTACCTACCAGGTTGTCATATCAAAAAATGGTATCATTCAGTTAGGAATCTATTTCTATTGGAGGACACAAATAGGGAAAGACCTCGCGATCGTTCTTTGAACGATTGTAATTTAATTATTATTCTTCTTCTTTTCCGCGGTCCATATAAAAAAAGTGTCGCGACATATCATTTCGATACTTGGTACCATTAACCGACACTGCCTGGGCTTGACCTGACTAACCCTGCGAAACCGATCTATTTTTAGTAACGGAGTTATCTGCCCGGAACTCAAAAACCTTGTCTGCAGATAAAGTCAGAAACCATAAGCGTTATCAAAAATCTGATGCAAGGAAAATGTTGCTAGACTCCTGGTCATGATTTGTCACGCAAAAAATTGTTTTTCAATCAACTTCCTGGTAACGTGTTTTTGACTCGAAAAGTGTCGCGACTCGTCAAATTTTTTTTCTTCAAAACGGTTAGTCCTAGAGACTTGGGACCTTCACCAATCGTCTTAGGTGACATAAGTTGCATCCAAAAATATATATGTCATAGGTCAAATCTCAAGTTTGAATTATTGCATCATGACTAAATATAGGTATGTATTGCGCAATATATAGTAATCCATGTATGAAGATAGCAAAGTAAACATGTATACTCATTAGTATCAGAAAGTAAGGGGCTACAATTTTGATCTATTGAATTTCATATTTTTGGACCCTGGCCCAGTGGGGACCAACATCATCACCGGGGTCCAGAAATGAAAACTACTTGAAAATAGGGTTGTAATATATCCTTAGAAAGCTAATAGCCTGTACATTTTGAATTTCATATTTTTGGACCCCGAGGACCAAAATCATTTCTGGGTCCAAAATTAGAAAATACTGGAAGGTAGGGTTGTAATATATCGTTAGAAAGCTAATGGCCTGTACATTTTGAATTTCATATTTTTGGACCCCGGGGACCAACTTCATCTCTGGGGTCCAAATTGAAAGTTACTGGAAAGTAGGCTTGTAATATATCATAAAAAAGTTAAAGGCCTGTACATTTTGAATTTCATATTTTTGGACCCCTTGGACCAACTTCTTCCCCGGGGTCCAAAATTGAAAGTTACTGGAAAGTAGGCTTGTAATATATCATTAGAAAGCTAATGGCCTGTACATTTTGAATTTCATATTTTTGGACCCCGGGGACCAATCTCATCTCTTGGGTTCAAATTGAAAGTTACTGGAAAGTAGGCTTGTAATATATCATTAGAAAGCTAATGGCCTGAACATTTTGAATTTCATATTTTTGGACCCCGTGGACCAACTTCATCCCCGGGGTCCAAAATTGAAAGTAACTGGAAAGTAGGCTTGTAATATATCATTAGAAAGCTAATGGCCTGTACATTTTGAATTTCATATATTTGGACCCCGGGGACCAATCTCATCTCTGGGGTCCAAATTGAAAGTTAATGGAAAGTAGGCTTGTAATATATCATTAGAAAGCTAATGGCCTGTACATTTTGAATTTCATATTTTTGGACCCCGTGGACCAATTTCATCCCCGGGGTCCAAAATTGAAAGTAACTTGAAAGTAGGCTTGTAATATATCATTAGAAAGCTAATGGCCTGTACATTTTGAATTTCATATTTTTGGACCCAGGGAACCAACTTCACATCTGGGGTCCAAATTGAAAGTTACGGCATGAAATTCAATAGCAACCATATATTTTCTAAATGTTGAAATTTCCCAAAATTGTATCATTCAGTCACTGTAATCTATTTCTATTGTAATACACAAAATGGGAAAGACCTCGCAATCGTTCTTTGAACGATTGTAATTTAATTATTATTATTATTATTCTTCTTTTCTTCCCTCAAAAAACGAAAAGTGTCTTAACCGATCTTAACGAAAGTTGGCACACTTAATCATCACTACCAGGACTCGACGTGACTCATGCTTTGAAACAAATCTATTTTTAGTAACAGAGTTATCTGCCGATAACCCAAAAACCTTGTCTGCAGATTAACTCAGAAACCATAACTGTTATCAAAAATCTGAAGTGTGGAATTTGTTACCTGACTTCTGGCCATGATTTGTCATGCAAAAAAAAAAATTTCGAACAACTTCCTGGTTACGCGTTTTTGACCCGAAAAGTGTCGCGATGCGCCAACAAATTTTTTTTCAAAACGGTTAGTCCTACAGACTTGGGACCTTCACCAATCGTCTTAGGTGACATAAGTTGCATCCGAAAATATATATGTCATAGGTCAAATCTCAAGTTTGAATTATTGCGTCATGACTAAATATAGGAATGTATTGCGCAATGTATGGTAATCCATATGTAACAATGTAATGTTAAGGAAAAGTCCATAGCAACCATACATTTTCACAATCAGTTAGGAAGGGGCTTTAATTTGGGCCCAAGGTCAAAGGTCAAAGGTCAAGGTCAGTCCATAGCAACAAGGTAACTTTAAGGAAAAATCCATAGCAACCATATATTTTGACAATCAGTTAGGAGGGGGCTGTAATTTAGGTCCAAGGTCAAAGGTCATAGGTCAAGGTCAGTCCTTAGCAACAAGGTGACCTTAATGAAAAGTCCATAGCAACCATATATTTTATGAATCCAGACTACTTGCTGAGTTTAAATTTTATCTTTTTGTGACCGGAAGTGACCTTTTGTCCATAGCAACCGACCTAAAAGTCCATAGCAACCATATATTGTATGACTCCTGACTACCTGCTGAGTTTAAATTTCAATATTTTATGACCGGAAGTGATGTTTTGTTCATAGCAACCGATCTAAAAGTCCATAGCAACCATATATTTTATGACTCCTGACTACCTGCTGAGTTTAAATTTCAATATTTTATGACCGGAAGTGATGTTTTGTTCATAGCAACCAACCTAAAAGTCCTAAGCAACCATATATTTTATGACTCCTGACTACCTGCTGAGTTTCAATTTCAATATCACATGACCGGAAGTGACGATTTGTTCATAGCAACCGACCTAAAAGTCCTTAGCAACCATATATTTTTTAATCTGGACTACCTACCAGGTTTTTATATCCAAAAATAGTAACCTACCAGGTTGATTTATCCAAAAATGGTATCATTTTGTTAGGAATTTTTTTCTATTGGAGGGCTCAAATAGGGAAAGACCTCGCGATCGTTCTTTGAACGATTGTAATTTAATTAAGGTCTTTCCCTTTACAGAAGGAAAGACCTTACTGTATTTCTTATGATTATTAAGGTCTTTCCCTTCCACAGAAGGAAAGACCTTACTGTATTTCTTATGATTATTATTATTATTTTTTTTTTTCTGCCGCAGATGTCAAAAAAGTGTCGCGACCTATCATTACGAAACTTAGTACTATAAATCGACACTACCAGGGCTCGACTTGAGTCGGCCTGCGAAACCGATCTATTTTTAGTAACGGGGTTATCTGCCCGGAACCCAAAAACCTTGTCTGCAGATAAAGTCAGAAACCGTTACCGTTATCAAAAATCTGAAGCAGGGAAAATGTTGCTAGACTCCTGGTCATCATTCGTCACGCAAAAAATTTTTTTTCGATCAACTTCCTGGTTAGGCGTTTTTGACCCGAAAAGTGTCACGACTCGTCAAATTTTTTTTCTTCAAAACGGTTTGTCCTAGAGACTTGGGACCTTCACCAATCATCCTAGGTGACATATGTTACATCTAAAAATGTCAAGGTCAAAGGTCAAATCTCAAGGTCAGATTTCATGGTACACCTTGTCTGCAGTATAGCTCAAAAACCATACAAAATTGAAGCAGACATGTAATGAGGAAAATACTCGTCTCATTTAGACCTTTATTTGATATAAAGGGTTGAACACTGTACGACAAACGGTTTTCGAGTTATGGCCCTTGACGCGTTTCGGCTTATTCGTTTTTGGCTTATAACTTTTAAACCATCAAAGATAATATAGTAAACATATGGGTTTTTTGTGACCGTCATTAAGAGTCCTTCAATTTAAGACCAAAGTCGAATGGTTATAGGCAGCCATTTTCAAAATGGCCGACACTGTAAACAGTTTTTAAGAAATAACACCTAAACCGTACAAAATTGAAGCGGAAAATACATGGGAAAAATGTTCGCCATGTCGAGATCTACAAAAAGTGTTTCAGGTGCGAAAGCGTAAAACTGGTTGTTTTTGAGTTGTCGCCCTTGATTCGTATTTTTAAAATGATTTTTTGTTTATAACTTTTTAACCATAAAAGATGGTGAATGAAACATAGGGTTCATTTGATAGAGAATTAAAATACCTACAATTTGAACCAAACAGTACATGATTCGGTTGAACGGTTTCAAAATGGCGGCCAAAACAAGTTTCGCGAAACACGTTTTTTGCCCATAACTTGAAAACCATAACAGATAGTATAGTAAACATGTATACTTAAATGATCAGAATGCAAAGAGCTACAATTTGGGTCCAAGGTCAAAGGTCATGGGTCAAGGTCATTCCCTAGCAACAAGGTAACCTTAATGAAAAGTCCATAGCAACCATACATGTTCTTAAACCAGACTACTTTCTGAGTTAAGATGTTAGTTTTTTCAACCGGAAGTGACATTAAGTCCATAGCAACCGACATAAAAGTCCTTAGCAACCATACTTTTTCTGACTCTAGGCCCCTGATCTTCATTCTGGAGCCTATATCACAATAATTGGCAACATCTTGTTATAAACAAAGTGACTCAAATGTCTTTAGTACTTGTATAAAATAACATAACAAAAACATAAGACAGGGAAAGACCTCACATTTGTTCTCTGAACAAATGACTTTTTAATTATTATTATTAAGGTCTTTCCCTTCCGGAGGAAAGACCTTATTGATTTCGTTATGATTATTATTATTAAGGTCTTTCCCTTTCCAAAGGGAAGACCTTATTGTATTTCGTCGGCCTATTATTATTATTCTTTTTTTTTTTTCTGCCGCTCGTGAGCAAAAAGTTTCTTGACCGATCTTAATGAAATTTGGCACACTTATTTAGCACTGCCAGGAATAGAAATGAGTATGCCTGTGAGCGCCAACTCCTTTTAGTTTTGGCGCAATGGCGCAAAACGCTGTTTACCCTTGTTATCAGGTCAGCTCAGAAACGGTAATAGTTATAAAGATTCTGTTTACTGAAAATGGTAGCTTACATCCTGGTGATGATTTATCATGCAAAAAGAATGCTGTAATTTACTTCCTGGTTGCGCGCGTATGGCGCAAACTTGGCGCAAAATGTAAAAGTTGTCCGATTTTGATGAAATTTGGTTTCCAGGTAGATTTGAGGGTCTTGATAACAAATCTGTGGTCAAATTTTTTTTGGGTTTACCATTGCCAAAATGGCGGTCGTCAAATGGTTTTTTACTTATAACTCAAAAACCGTTAGAGATAGTATAGGCAATATATGAACAAAAAATGATCGTCTTGAGAAGACCTACAATTTGAGTCCAAGAAGTGCATGATTCGGTTGAGCGGTTACGAAATGGCGGCCGAAACAGGTTTTCGCGAAATAGGTTTTTGCCAATAACTTGAAAACTGTAAAAGATTGTATAATAGACATGTGTATAAAAAATGACCGTCTTTACAAGACCTACCATTTAAGCCCACGAAATACATGTAACGGTTGACTGGTTTCAAAATGGCGGCCAAAAACATCATTCAATGCATTATTTACTTGTATATAACATTTAAACGGTTACAGATAATATAGTAAATATATATATATATATTATCAGTAATTAAAGAGCTTGACTTTAAGACAAAGATCAAAGGTCAAAGGTCAATTTACGGGAAAGACCTCTCATTTGTTCTCTGAACAAATGGCACTTTAATTATTATTCTTTTTTTTTTCTGCCGTTCGTGAGCAAAAAGTTTCTTAACCGATCTTAACCAAATTTGGCACACTTATTCAGCACTGTCAGGAATAGACGAGGTTAACCCTGTGAGCGCCAGCTCTTTATAGTTTTGGCGCAATAGCGCAAAACGCTGTTTACCCTTGTGATCAGATCTCCTCCGAAACGGTAATAGTTATGAAGATTCTGTTAAGTGAAAATGATAGCTTACATCCTGGTGATGATTTATCATGCAAAAAGAATGCTGTAATTTACTTCCTGGTTGCGCGCGTATGGCGCAAAGTTGGCGCAAAATGTAAAAATTGTCCGATTTTGATGAAATTTGGTTTCCAGGTAAATTTGAGGGTCCTGATAACGAATTGATGGTCAAATTTTTTTTTGCGTTTACCATTGCCAAAATGGCGGTCGTCAAACGGTTTTTTACTTATAACTCGAAAACCGTAAGAGATAGTATAAACAATATATGAACAAAAAATGATCGTCTTGACAAGACCTACAATTTGAGTCCAAGAAGTGCATGATTCGGTTGAGCGGTTTCGAAATAACGGCCGAAACAGGTTTTCGCGAAATAGGTTTTTTGCCAATAACTTGAAAACCGTAACAGATAGTATAATAGACATGTGTATGAAAAATGACCGTCTTGACAAGACTTACCAGTTAAGCCCAAGAAGTACATATAACGGTTGACTGGTTTCAAAATGGCGGCCAAAAACGTCATCCGATGCATTATTTTCTTGTATATAACATTTAAACGGTTACAGATAATATAGTAAATATATATATATTTATTATCAGTAATTAAAGAGCTTGACTTTGATACAAAGGTCAAAGGTCAAAGGTCAACTTAACGGGAAAGACCTCTCATTTGTTCTCTGAACAAATGGCACTTTAATTCTTCTTCTTTTCCGCGGTCCATATAAAAAAAGTGTCGCGACATATCATTTCGATACTTGGTACCATTAACCGACACTGCCTGAGCTTGACCTGACTAACCCTGCGAAACTGATCTATTTTTAGTAACGGAGTTATCTGCCCGGAACTCAAAAACCTTGTCTGCAGATAAAGTCAGAAACCGTAACCGTTATCAAAAATCTGATGCAAGGAAAATGTTGCTAGACTCCTGGTCATGATTTGTCACGCAAAAAATTGTTTTTCGATCAACTTCCTGGTTACGTGTTTTTGACTCGAAAAGTGTCGTGACTCGTCAAATTTTTTTCTTCAAAACGGTTAGTCCTAGAGACTTTGGACCTTCACCAATCGTCTTAGGTGACATAAGTTGCATCCGAAAATATATATGTCATAGGTCAAATCTCAAGTTTGAATTATTGCATCATGACTAAATATAGGTATGTATTGCGCAATATATAGTAATCCATGTTCATAACTTTATAATGGTAGAAGATAGAAAAGTAAACAGTATCAGAAAGTAAGGGGCTACAATTTTGATCTATTGAATTTGATATTTTTGGACCCTGGCCCAGTGGGGACCAACATCATCACCGGGGTCCAGAAATGAAAACTACTTGAAAATAGGGTTGTAATATAACCTGAGAAAGCTAATAGCCTGTATATTTTGAATTTCATATTTTTGGACCCCGAGGACCAAAATCATCTCTGGGTCCAAAATTAGAAAATACTGGAAGGTAGGGTTGTAATATATCGTTAGAAAGCTAATGGCCTCTACATTTTGAATTTCATATTTTTGGACCCCGGGGACCAACTTCATCTCTGGGGTCCAAATTGAAAGTTACTGGAAAGTAGGCTTGTAATATATCATTAGAAAGTTAATGGCCTGTACATTTTGAATTTCATATTTTTGGACCCCGAGGACCAAAACCATATCTGGGTCCAAAATTAGAAAATACTGGAAGGTAGGGTTGTAATATATCGTTAGAAAGCTAATGGCCTGTACATTTTTAATTTTATATTTTTGGACCCCGGGGACCAACTTCATCTCTGGGGTTCAAATTGAAAGTTACTGGAAACTAGGCTTGTAATATATCATTAGAAAGCTAATGGCATGTACATTTTGAATTTCATATTTTTGGACCCCGTGGACCAACTTCTTCCCCGGGGTCCAAAATTGAAAGTTACTGGAAAGTAGGCTTGTAATATATCATTAGGAAGCTAATGGCCTGTACATTTTGAATTTTATATTTTTGGACCCCGTGGACTAACTTCATCCCCGGGTTCCAAAATTGAAAGTTACTGGAAAGTAGGCTTGTAATATATCATTAGAAAGCTAATGGCCTGTACATTTTGAATTTCATATTTTTGGACCCCGGGGACCAATCTCATCTCTGGGGTCCAAATTGAAAGTTACTGGAAACTAGGCTTGTAATATATCATTAGAAAGTTAATGGCCTGTACATTTTGAATTTCATATTTTTGGACCCTGTGGACCAACTTCTTCCCCGGGGTCCAAAATTGAAAGTTACTGGAAAGAAGGCTTGTAATATATCATTAGAAAGCTAATGGCCTGTACATTTTGAATTTCATATTTATGGACCCCGTAGACCAACTTCATCCCCGGGGTCCAAAATTGAAAGTTACTGGAAAGTAGGCTTCTAATATATCATTAGAAAGCTAATGGCCTGTACATTTTGAATTTTATATTTTTGGACCCCGTGGACTAACTTTATCCCCGGGGTCCAAAATTGAAAGTTACTGGAAAGTAGGCTTGTAATATATCATTAGAAAGCTAATGGCCTGTACATTTTGAATTTAATATTTTTGGACCCCGGGGACCAATCTCATCTCTGGGGTCCAAATTGAAAGTTACTGGAAAGTAGGCTTGTAATATATCATTAGAAAGCTAATGGCCTGTACATTTTGAATTTCATATTTTTGGACCCCGTGGACCAACTTCATCCCCAGGGTCCAAAATTGAAAGTAACTGGAAAGTAGGCTTGTAATATATCATTAGAAAGCTAATGGCCTGTACATTTTGAATTTCATATTTTTGGACCCAGGGAACCAACTTCACATCTGGGGTCCAAATTGAAAGTTACGGCATGAAATTCAATAGCAACCATATATTTTCTAAATGTTGAAATTTCCCAAAATTGTATCATTCAGTCACTGTAATCTGTTTCTATTGTAATACACAAAATGGGAAAGACCTCGCAATCGTTCTTTGAACGATTGTAATTTAATTATTATTATTATTATTATTCTTTTCTTCCCTCAAAAAACGAAAAGTGTCTTAACCGATCTTAACGAAAGTTGGCACACTTGATCATCACTACCAGGACTCGACGTGACTCATGCTTTGAAACCAATCTATTTTTAATAACAGAGTTAACTGCCCGTAACCCAAAAACCTTGTCTGCAGATTAACTCAAAAACCATAACTGTTATCCAAAATCTGAAGTGTGGAATTTGCTACCTGACTCCTGGCCATGATTCGTCATGCAAAAAAAATTTTTTAGAACAACTTCCTGGTTACGCGTTTTTGACCCGAAAAGTGTTGCGATGCGCCGACAAAATTTATTTCAAAACGGTTAGTCCTACAGACTTGGGACCTTCACCAATCGTCTTAGGTGACATAAGTTGCATCCGAAAATATATATGTCATAGGTCAAATGTCAAGTTTTAATTATTGCGTCATGTCTAAATATAGGAATGTATTGCGCAATGTATAGTAATGAAATGTTAAGGAAAAGTCCATAGCAACCATATATATTCATAATCAGTTAGGAAGGGGCTATAATTTGGGCCCAAGGTCAAAGGTCAAAGGTCAAGGTCAGTCCCTAGCAACAAGGTAACCTTAATTATTATTATTCTTCTTTTCTTCCCTCAAAAAACGAAAAGTGTCTTAACCGATCTTAACGAAAGTTGGCACACTTAATCATCAGTACCAGGACTCGACGTGACTCATGCTTTGAAACGAATCTATTTTTAGTAACAGAGTTATCTGCCCGTAACCCAAAAACCTTGTCTGCAGATTAACTCAGAAACCATAACTGTTATCAAAAATCTGAAGTGTGGAATTTGTTACCTGACTTCTGGCCATGATTTGTCATGCAAAAAAAAAGTTTTCAAACAACTTCCTGGTTACGCGTTTTTGACCCGAAAAGTGTTGCGATGCGCCAACAAAATTTTTTTCAAAACGGTTAGTCCTACAGACTTGGGACCTTCACCAATCGTCTTAGGTGACATAAGTTGCATCCGAAAATATATATGTCATAGGTCAAATCTCAAGTTTGAATTATTGCGTCATGACTAAATATAGGAATGTATTGCGCAATGTATAGTAATCCATATGTAACAATGTAATGGTAAGGAAAAGTCCATAGCAACCATATATTTTCACAATCAGTTAGGAAGGGGCTATAATTTGGGCCCAAGGTCAAAGGTCAAAGGTCAAGGTCAGTCCATAGCAACAAGGTAACCTTAAGGAAAAATCCATAGCAACCATATATTTTCACAATCAGTTAGGAAGGGGCTGTAATTTAGGTCCAAGGTCAAAGGTCATAGGTCAAGATAGTCCTTAGCAACAAGGTAACCTTAAGGAAAAGTCCATAGCAACCATATATTTTATGAATCCAGACTACTTGCTGAGATTATATTTTATCTTTTTGTGACCGGAAGTGACCTTTTGTCCATAGCAACCGACCTAAAAGTCCATAGCAACCATATATTTTATGACTCCTGACTACCTGCTGAGTTTAAATTTCAATATTTTATGACCGGAAGTGACGTTTTGTTCATAGCAACCGACCTAAAAGTCCATAGCAACCATATATTTATTGACTCCTGACTACCTGCTGAGTTTAAATTTCAATATTTTATGACCGGAAGTGACGCTTTGTTCATAGCAACCGACCTAAAAGTCCATAGCAACCATATATTTTATGACTCCTGACTACCTGCTGAGATGAAATTTCAATATTTTATGACCGGAAGTGACGCTTTGTTCATAGCAACCGACCTAAAAGTCCATAGCAACCATATATTTTATGACTGCTGACTACCTGCTGAGTTTAAATTTCAATATTTTATGACCGGAAGTGACGTTTTGTTCATAGCAACCGACCTAAAAGTCCATAGCAACCATATATTTTATGACTCCTGACTACCTGCTGAGATGAAATTTCAATATTTGATGACCGGAAGTGACGTTTTGTTCATAGCAACCGACCTAAAAGTCCATAGCAACCATATATTTTATGACTGCTGACTACCTGCTGAGTTTAAATTTCAATATTTTATGACCGGAAGTGATGTTTTGTTCATAGCAACCGACCTAAAAGTCCATAGCAACCATATATTTTATTGTTTTGTTCATAGCAACCGACATTTAAGTCCATAGCAACCATATATTTTATGACTGCTGACTACCTGCTGAGTTTAAATTTCAATATTTTATGACCGGAAGTGATGTTTTGTTCATAGCAACCGACCTAAAAGTCCATAGCAACCAAATATTTCTAATCGGGTTGATATATCCAAAAATGGTATCATTCAGTTAGGAATCTATTTCTATTGAAGGACACAAATAGGGAAAGACCTCGCGATCGTTCTTTGAACGATTGTAATTTAATTATTATTATTATTCTTCTTCTTTTCCGCGGTCCATATAAAAAAAGTGTCGCGACATATCATTTCGATACTTGGTACCATTAACCGACACTGCCTGGGCTTGACCTGACTAACCCTGCGAAACCGATCTATTTTTAGTAACGGAGTTATCTGCCCGGAACTCAAAAACCTTGTCTGCAGATAAAGTCAGAAACCGTAAGCGTTATCAAAAATCTGATGCAAGGAAAATGTTGCTAGACTCCTGGTCATGATTTGTCACGCAAAAAATTGTTTTTCGATCAACTTCCTGGTTACGTGTTTTTGACTCGAAAAGTGTCGCGACTCGTCAAATTTTTTTTCTTCAAAACGGTTAGTCCTAGAGACTTGGGACCTTCACCAATCGTCTTAGGTGACATAAGTTGCATCCGAAAATATATATGTCATAGGTCAAATCTCAAGTTTGAATTATTGCATCATGACTAAATATAGGTATGTATTGCGCAATATATAGTAATCCATGTTCATAACTTTATAATGGTAGAAGATAGCAAAGTAAACATGTATACTCATTAGTATCAGAAAGTAAGGGGCTACAATTTTGATCTATTGAATTTGATATTTTTGGACCCTGGCCCAGTGGGGACCAACATCATCACCGGGGTCCAGAAATGAAAACTACTTGAAAATAGGGTTGTAATATAACCTTAGAAAGCTAATAGCCTGTACATTTTGAATTTCATATTTTTGGACCCCGAGGACCAAAATCATCTCTGGGTCCAAAATTAGAAAATACTGGAAGGTAGGGTTGTAATATATCGTTAGAAAGCTAATGGCCTGTACATTTTGAATTTCATATTTTTGGACCCCGGGGACCAACTTCATCTCTGGGGTCCAAATTGAAAGTTACTGGAAAGTAGGCTTGTAATATATCATTAGAAAGTTAATGGCCTATACATTTTGAATTTCATATTTTTGGACCCCGTGGACCAACTTCATCCCCGGGGTCCAAAATTGAAAGTTACTGGAAAGTAGGTTTGTAATATATCATTAGAAAGCTAATGGCCTGTATATTTTGAATTTCATATTTTTGGACCCTGGGGACCAACCTCATCTCTGGGTTCCAAATTGAAAGTTACTGGAAACTAGGCTTGTAATATATCATTAGAAAGCTAATGGCCTGTACATTTTGAATTTCATATTTTTGGACCCCGTGGACCAACTTCTTCCCCGGGGTCCAAAATTGAAAGTTACTGGAAAGTAGGCTTCTAATATATCATTAGAAAGCTAATGGCCTGTACATTTTGAATTTTATATTTTTGGACCCCGTGGACTAATTCATCCCCGGGGTCCAAAATTGAAAGTTACTGGAAAGTAGGCTTGTAATATATCATTAGAAAGCTAATGGCCTGTACATTTTGAATTTAATATTTTTGGACCCCGGGGACCAATCTCATCTTTGGGGTCCAAATTGAAAGTTACTGGAAAGTAGGCTTGTAATATATCATTAGAAAGCTAATGGCCTGTACATTTTGAATTTCATATTTTTGGACCCCGTGGACCAACTTCATCCCCGGGGTCCAAAATTGAAAGTAACTGGAAAGTAGGCTTGTAATATTTCATTAGAAAGCTAATGGCCTGTACATTTTGAATTTCATATTTTTGGACCCAGGGAACCAACTTCACATCTGGGGTCCAAATTGAAAGTTACGGCATGAAATTCAATAGCAACCATATATTTTCTAAATGTTGAAATTTCCCAAAATTGTATCATTCAGTCACTGTAATCTGTTTCTATTGTAATACACAAAATGGGAAAGACCTCGCAATCGTTCTTTGAACGATTGTAATTTAATTATTATTATTATTCTTCTGATTCTTTATCGTAAAGTTGTCCTCCCTAATACAAGAAAACGGTTCAAGGAAATTGAATAACACTTGTTGGATTGGATAGTGGGTCACTCAAAGGCGTGTAATCAAGTTTTGAAAATTTCAAGATGGCCGCCGTTTCAAAATGGCGGCCGTCGGAAAAAGTGGGCGGAAATTTTTTTTTCATCGGATCGTCTTGAAAATTGGTAACCTGGGTAAAGCGGGTATGCTGAATTCAAATCTGTGACCAGATTTGAAATCCGACTTCCGGTTTCAAAATGGCGGCCATTTTACTACACCCGCCCCCCTTAAAAATGTGAACTTTTTCCGATTTCAATGAAATTTGATTTCTATACATATTTTATTGTACTGAATGGGAAGAAAAAGTATCCAAGGCGATTTTGGGCGACTTGTGTGTTGGCATCCCAACACAAATTATAGCTAGTTAAGTCGCCCAAAACAAAGTTTGGGAGACTTATTGTTTTTGCACCGTTTCTTATTATTATTAAGTCGCCCAAAACATAGTTTTGGGGACTTATTGTTTTTGCACCGTTTCTTATTATTATTATTATTATTATTCTTCTGATTCTTAATCATGAAGATGTCCTCCCTAATACAAGAAAACGGTTCAAGGAAATTGAATAACACTTATTGGATTAGATAGTGGGTCACCTAAAGGCGTGCAATCAAGTTTTGAAATTTTCAAGATGGCCGCCGTTTCAAAATGGCGGCCGTCCGAAAAAGTGGGCGGAAAATTTTTTTTCGTCTGATCGTCTTGAAAATTTGTCATCTGGGTAAAGCGGGTATGCTGAGTTCAAATCTGCGACCGGATTTGAAATCCGACTTCCGGTTTAAAAATGGCGGCCATTTTACTACACCCGCCCCCCTTAAAAATGTGAACTTTGTCCGATTTCAATGAAATTTGATTTCTATGCATATTTTATTGTACTGAATGGAAAGAAATAGTATCCAAGGCGATTTTGGGCGACTTGTGTGTTGGCATCCCAACACAAATTATAGCTAGTTATTATTCTTCTGATTCTTTATCGTAAAGTTGTCCTCCCTAATACAAGAAAGGGGTTCAAGAAAATTGAAAAACACTTGTTGGATTGGATAGTGGGTCACTAAAAGGCGTGCATCCAAGTTTTGAAATTTTCAAGATGGCCGCCGTTTCAAAATGGCGGCCATCGGAAAAAGTGGGCGGAAAATTTTTTTTCATCGGATCGTCTTGAAAATTGGTCATCTGGGTAAAGCGGGTATGCTGAATTCAAATCTGCGACCGGATTTGAAATCCGACTTCCGGTTTCAAAATGGCGGCCGTTTTACTACACCCGCCCCCCCAAAAAACGTCAACTTTGTCCGATTTCAACGAAATTTGATTTCTAGACTTATTTTGATGTACTGATTTGAATGGAATACTATCCAAGGCGATTTTGGGCGACTTATGTGTTGGCATCCCAACACAATCAGCACTAGTTATTCTTCTTCTTTTTTATTCTTTCCGTTGAATCTTGTCCGCTCGTTTTCTCAGAGATGCTTTGCCCAATCAATATGATACTTTGGGAATATGTTGAGGGTGACCTGAAGTTTTGCAAACGACTTTGAAAATTTTCAAAATAGCTGCCGTTTCCATGGAAACAGGATTAGGTCATTATATAGGACATTGCAATATCTCGGTAACCTAGATGTGCAGGGTTCTAAAGTTTTGTAGGGTGATAGAGCAAAACATTCTCTTTAATAATACGGAAAAAAATTTTGAAGCGATATTTACGGTTTTCGAGATATAAATGAAAATGTGATTTAAAGGGAGATAATCAGGTCTAAATTTAAATAAAAATTTCAAAGTTGTCTGTTTATGATAAAAATTGGTATATTGATAGATTATGATGTTGCGAGTAATATTCTATAACTAAAATCAAAATTTGACGATGGCGGCCATTTTGAATCCAAGATGGCCACCAAAATTTCAAAGTGGTCTGATTATGATGAAAATTTGTATACTGATAGATTATGATGTTGCGAGTAATATTCTATAACTAAAATCAAAATTTGACGATGGCGGCCATTTTGAATCCAAGATGGCTGCCAAAATTTCAAAGTGGTCTGATTATAATGAAAATTGGTATACTGATAGATTATGATGTTGCGAGTAATATTCTATAACTAAAATTAAAATTTGACGATGGCGGCCATTTTGAATCCAAGATGGCCGCCAAAATTTCAAAGTTGTCTGATTATGATGAAAATTGGTATACTGATAGATTATGATGTTGCGAGTAATATTCTATAACTACAATTAAAATTTGACGGTGACAGCCATTTTGAATCCAAAATGGCCGCCACATTTCAAAATGGTCTGATTATGATGAAAATTGGTATACTGATAGATTATGATGTTGCGAGTAATATTCTATAACTAAAATTAAAATTTGACAAAGGCGGCCATTTTGAATCCAAGATGGCCGCCAAATTTCAAAGTGGTCTGATTATAATGAAAATTGGTATACTGATAGATTATGATGTTGCGAGTAATATTCTATAACTACAATTAAAATTTGACGGTGACAGCCATTTTGAATCCAAAATGGCCGCCACATTTCAAAATGGTCTGATTATGATGAAAATTGGTATACTGATAGATTATGATGTTGCGAGTAATATTCTATAACTAAAATTAAAATTTGACAAAGGCAGCCATTTTGAATCCAGGATGGCCGCCAAAATTTCAAAGTGCTCCGATTTACATGAAATTTGATTTTTAAGGGTTTTCTGACATGCTGAAGAGATTAGTGGCAATGGGAGTTTGTTTGGGAGACATTCGTGTTTGCATCCAAACACAATCATACCTAGTAATATGTCCCCGACCACGAAGTGTCGTCGGGGACATATTGTTTTTACTCCGTTTCTTATTTTTCTTATTATTATTATACTTTTTTCTTTTTCTTCCGTCAACCTGATGCACGAACTTGTCCGGCTATCTCCTCGGAAATGGGTGGACCGATCGATATGAAACTTGGAGGGGTGATAGGTCCCAAGGTCCTAGGGTGTTTTTTGCCGTTTATAATTTCAAAATGGCTGCCATTTCCAAGATGGCCGCCAAAAACCGAAAAACTAATACCTTCATTTTCTCGGAAACCACTCGATGAAATTCAACGAAACTTGGTATACATGTTCAGGAACATGATTGGAAACTTTGTGGCCAAAAATTTTTTTTGCGAGTGGCGGCCATCTTGAAAAATGGCTGAAAAATGCCGAAAAGTATAAACATTGTCCGATTTCAACGAAACTTGGTATACAGGGTATATTGGTGATGGCGACTCACGGCGCATTGTCGGAATTTCCGTATTGGTCACCATTTCCAAGATGGCCGCCGAAAATGGCGAAAAATGTAAACATAGTCCGATTTCAATGAAACTTGGTATACAGGATATATAGGTGATGGCGACTGACGGCGCATTGTTGGAATTTCTGTAATGGCCGCCATTTTCAAGATGGCCGCCGAAAATCGCGAAAAATGTAAACATTGTCTGATTTCAACGAAACTTGGTATACAGGATATATGGGCGATTGCGACTCACAGCGCATTGTCGGAATTTCCGTAATGGCTGCCATTTTCAAGATGGCCGCCAAAAATCGCGAAAAATGTAAACATTGTCCAATTTTAACGAAACTTGGTACACAGGGTATATGGGTGATGGCGACTCACGGCGCATTGTCGGAATTCTGTTGAAGAGGACAGACATTATATGAGAACGGGAGGGGACATCCCACGTTTCGGGAAACGTAAATTTTAATTATTATTATTATTAAGTCGCCCAAAACATAGTTTTGGGGACTTATTGTTTTTGCACCGTTTCTTATTATTATTATTATTAAGTCGCCCAAAACAAAGTTTGGGAGACTTTTTGTTTTTGCACCGTTTCTTATTATTATTATTATTATTATTCTTATTATTATTATGTCCCCGACCACGAAGTGTCGTCGGGGACATATTGTTTTTACTCCGTTTCTTATTTTTCTTATTATGTCCCTGACCACGAAGTGTCGTCGGGGACATATTGTTTTTACTCCGTTTCTTATTTTTCTTATTATTATTATTCTTTTTTCTTTTTCTTCCGTCAACCTGATACACGAACTTGTCCGGAGTTGTTCTCGGAAATGGGTGGACCGATGGATCTGAAACTTGGAGGGGTGATAGGTCTCAAGGTCCTACTGAATGTTTTTACGTTTAAAATTTCAAAATGGCTGCCATTTCCAAGATGGCCGCCAAAAACCGAAAAACTATTACCTTCATTTTCTCGAAAACCACTTAATGAAATTCAACGAAACTTGGTATACATGTTCAGGAGCAAGATTGGAAATTTTTTGGCCAAAAAAAAATTTCACGAGTGGCGGCCATTTTGAAAAATGGCCGAAAACGCCGAAAAGTGTAAACATTGTCCGATTTCAACAAAACTTGGTATACAGGGTATATGGGTGATGGCGACTCACGGCGCATTGTCGGGATTTCTGTAATGGCCGCCATTTTCAAGATGGCCGCCGAAAATCATGAAAAATGTAAACATTGTCCGATTTCAACGAAACTTGGTATACAGGGTATATGGGTAATGGCGACTCACGGCGCATTGTCAGAATTTCCGTAATGGCCGCCATTTTCAAGATGGCCGCCAAAGATGGCAAAAAATGTAAATATTGTCTGATTTCAACGAAACTTGGTATACAGGGTATATGGGTGATGGTGACTCACGGCACATTGTCAGAATTTCCGTTATGGCCGCCATTTTCAAGATGGCCACCAAAGATGGCCAAAAATGTAAAAATTGTCTGATTTCAACAAAACTTGGTATACAGGGTATATGGGTGATGGCGACTCACGGCGCATTGTCGGAATTCTGTTGAAGAGGACAGACATTAAATGAGAACGGGAGGGGACATCCCACGTTTCGGGAAACGTAAATTTTAATTATTATTATTATACTTTTTTCTTTTTCTTCCGTCAACCTGATGCACGAACTTGTCCGACTATCTCCTCGGACAAAGGTGGACCGATCGATTTGAAACTTGGAGGGGTGATAGGTCCCAAGGTCCTACAGTGTTTTTTGTGATTTATAATTTCAAAATGGCCGCCATTTCCAAGATGGCCGCCAAAAATGGCGAAAAATGTAAACATTGTCCGATTTCAACGAAACTTGGTATACAGGGTATAACGGTGATGGCGACTGATGGCGCATTGTCGGAATTTCTGTAATGGCCGCCATTTTCAAGATGGCCGCCGAAAATCGCGAAAATGTAAACATTGTCCGATTTCAACGAAACTTGGTATACAGGGTATAAGGGTGATGGCGACTGACGGCGCATTGTTGGAATTTCTGTAATGGCCGCCATTTTCAAGATGGCCGCCGAAAATCGTGAAAAATGTAAACATTGTCCGATTTCAACGAAACTTGGTATACAGGATATGTGGGTGATGGCAACTGATGGCGCATTGTCGGAATTTCTGTAATGGCCGCCATTTTCAAGATGGCCGCCGAAAATCGTGAAAAATGTAAACATTGTCCGATTTCAACGAAACTTGGTATACAGGATATATGGGTAATGGCGACTCACAGGGCATTGTCGGAATTTCTGTAATGGCCGCTTTTTTCAAGATGGCCGCCGAAAATCGCGAAAAATGTTATCATCGTCCGATTTCAACGAAACTTGGTATACAGGGTATATGGGTGATGGCGACTCACGGCACATTGTCGGAATTTCTGTTGAAGAGGACAGACATTAAATGAGAACGGGAGGGGACATCCCACGTTTCGGGAAACGTAAATTTTAATTATTCTTCTTCTTCTTCTTCCGCACTCTAAAAAACGCTTGTCCGGGTATAGCCGAAGAGATGTGAAGACTGAGCTTTATGAAACTTTCCATGGCGATAGGGCACATATCAGAGGTGTGCACAACGTTTTCGGAATTTTCAAAATGGCCACCGTTTCCGAGTAAACAGCGAAAGTTCATTATATAGGACATTGCTATATCTTGGTAACCTAGGTGGTCAGGACCTTGAAACTCGGTAGGATTATAGAGCTTGATGAGTACTACAAAAATATCAAAAAAAAATTTGAAGCGATATTTACGGTTTTTCCGCAAAATGCGAAAATGTGAAATTTCAAAATCCAAGATGGCCGCCAAAATTTAAAAAGTGCTTGGATTTTGATAAAAATTAATATTCTGGTAGATTTTGATGTTGTGAGTAATGCTCCACATCAGTGGTGTCCATAAGGACTTCGAAATTTTTTTAATGGCCGCTTTTTTTAATAAATAGCAAAAGTTCATTATATAGGACATTGCTATATCTCGGTAACCTAGGTAGTCAGGACCTTGAAACTCGGTAGGATTATAGAACTTGATGAGTACTACAAAAATATCAAAAAAAAATTGAAGTGATATTTACTGTTTTTCTGCAAAATGCGAAAATGTGAAATTTCAAAATCCAAGATGGCCGCCAAAATTTAAAAGTGCTTGGATTTTGATAAAAATTAATATTCTGGTATATTTTGATGTTGCGAGTAATGCTCCACATCAGAGGTGTCCATGAGGACTTCGAAATTTTTTAAATGGCCACTTTTTTTTAATAAATAGCAAAAGTTCATTATATAGGACATTGTCATATCTCAGTAACACAAGTGATGAGCACCTTGAAACTTCGTGGTATTATAGAGCTTGATAAGTACTACAAAAATATTTTAAAAGTTCTAAAGAGATATTTACAGTTTTTCCGTCAAATGCAAAAACATGAAATCTCTAAATCCCAGATGGGCCCCAAAATTTATCCAAGATGTTATGTTTAAACGCCATGAACATAATACATATATCATTTGCACATTTTATAAAACTGAAAAAAGGCAGTATTTTTGCTGCTTTAGGTACATCTTGTTCGTTTGGGGAACATCTGTGACGGCTGCCGTCACAATCAGTACTCGTTTTTCAACTACTATAACTTGTCAAAAATTTAACTAAAATATGTTAAGGTATGAACAAACTTTTCATATCTGTAAGATTTAGCAAAATAATTACACCACAGGTTTAGCCTTGAGACTTTAAACAGGCCATAAATCTGAAAATTCCTCATTTTTCACACATTTTCACTGGTTTCTCTGTATATTTCGTCTAAATTAGTATTGGCCACATTCCTCGACCATCGTAATTTTTTGATAATTAATTTATAATATCATAATACACATTTCTATCACAAAATAATTTTGGTCGACAGGTGTGGCCCATTCCATATCCATCGATTTATACATGAAAATCAAGGAAAACTGTCACAAATTGTTATATTTCACAAAATAGTCTATTTTTTTTTATCTCACTGCTCTCCTTATTGATAAATAATTGAAGGGAAAAATATTGCAATTCATGAAATATAAAAACTAATGAACATTAATGCAGCAACTACAAGCAGATATATCAAAGTTGAATTTTGGGGCCATTTTGGGGCCTTCGTGGCTCTACTCCTTTATATTTCAGAAAAACTAGAAAATCTCAGTTTAAAAAATAATCAAATATTTTTATTTTAAGTAAGTTGCATTTTTTATGTTTATAGATACATATTCTATATAGCAAGATATAGGATGAACCAAAATTTAAATACGTCCTCAGGAATTAAGCGCTTGTAAATCAAGATTTTACGTTACGATTTCGAGAAGTTTCGTCTTTTGATGAATTTATCAAACTGCTAAATGGTTGGCAGCCACAATTATTTTTATATTAAAAACTCCATTAGAGATCTCAACCATATACTTCTGAGATTCAGTAAATTTCAATTTAGTGATAACTTTGTTTCTTTAAAGAAAATTGAGACATTTTATCTACGTTTTAATTTTCTTGGTTGAAAAAAGAAAAAATATTTAGATCGTATAATTTTTTCATAATTTTATTTTTTAAATTAGATACAGACTCTGAATTAAATATTAACTTTCAAATGCAACCAACACAATATTGATTTATAAAGACATTCCAATACCTTGAATCAAACACCATCAAACTATAATAGCCATAATAATTAATAAAATATGTCTGTCTGTCTGTCTGTCTGTCTGTCTGTCTGTTCTGTCTGTCTGTCTGTCTGTCTGTCTGTCTGTTCTGTCTGTCTGTCTGTCTGTCTGTCTGTCTTATAATAGCACTGATTTACCAAAAGATCTTTTTTCTTAATTATCTTCATGTAAAAGTTATCCCTAATTAGTCGAGTTAAGACCGTGATACCTGTGTTAATCAATAAATTTTAACAATTACGGCAAAATAGCCTGGGAGACTATTTTGCCGGTTACGGCAAAATAGCCACGGCCTTTTGTTATTACCTTTATTTAATGGTAGTCGACTGAATACAGAAAAGTTGATTTTAAACTTAGGTTTATCTGCAGGTTTAAGTTACTTTTCCACGAAAACGATTTGATATTATCATGAAAATTTATACACTACAAATATGCATCATGATGTATATTAAATAAACTGTCCACCAAGAGATATGTCTCGCCTGTCGCAGCTGGAAACAGTCTAAATGAATTAAAAATGCAAATGTTAATAGTGACTACAGTACTGGCAATTACTCATGAGATTGATCTGTATTAATGCAAATGAGACTGTATTCCTAATACCATTCAATGGTGTACAACATGTATTACTTGTTCCTATAAAACAGACTAGAAACATTAACATTTATCCAAATGAGTAAAAAATCACAAAGCCAGTTAACCATTTGATTGCAGGATCATATATGGGTAAATTCTTTTCTTCTTGGAATTGATCTGTACTGATGCTAATCCAACTATCAGTATGTCATAAATGCTTAATGACGTTCAATAAACAAAAGAAATAAACATTAACAGAGACCAAATCAGTATAAAAAAGTCATTAGACCGTGACTGTAAGAGCATGCATATCAATGGTGTACCACAACTGCTTTATGTAAAATCAGTGTACATAACATTGCAAAATCAGTAGACCGTGACAGCTGGAGCATACAGATAAAATGCTGTTAAAACTGATCTGTACTGATGATAATACAACTGCATATCAATGGTTTACCATAACTTGTCCACATTAAATAGACTTCAGCAAAATCTTTAACAATTGTGGACTTCGCCGGAATCACGATACCTAGGTCTCACCTTTCGCAACATTCGTCTCAGGCGAAACAAACACGTGGAATCATATTGAACTTGTAATGTTACAGCTAAAAACGGACTATAATCCACGTGTTTATATTTGTACCCCTCAGTGAAAATAGGTAAACTACAACTTAATCCCTCTATTGAAATTTGCAACAATGGAAGATGATTACTGTGATCAGTAAAATTGATATCTATACAGAGGAGATTAACTTGCTATGGGTATGAATTTTTTGGCTTGAAGGAAAAAACTCCTACACTGAAGGAAAAAACTCCTTCACTGTAGGAAGAAAACTCCTACTCTGAAGGAAGAAAATTCTTCATCAAAGATGATAATATGACCACCAATTGGATAGTTTCTTACTTTTTAAATCAAAATCTGTTTAATATAATGTTACATTAAGGACATAATTCTTTGTATTTATATATCATTTACATTTTACACCATCAAAGACCATAGCATAGCATGTTAAAAAAGTGAATCTCAAATTGAAAAAAAACAAAGCTATTACATGAAAAGATTTTTCTTTCTATGAAAATGCGAGTTTTTCTTTAAATTAAATGAACAATAGAAAGGAAGTTCGAAGATGACGATTTTAAAAATACATGTAAGCTTAACATTTTGATTTTACTGTATTTTTGTTTTAAAGATAATAATAGTTTATGCCGGAAAAGATTGTCTTTATCTTTTTCATGGCTTTAAGCTTTAATTAACATATAATAGCATAACCTGTGAAAAAGTTATTAGAGTTTGAAGAAAAACATATATTTATGATGAAGACCTAGAACAGAAGAGAATGAAGCTACCCTGCAAACATTTTTAATCTTATAATAACCAAAAACTAGAGGCTCCCAGGAGCCTGAATCGCTCACCTGATCTCTTATGCCAAAGTTTGAATAAATTTCACAAACTTTCAAGTATACAAAGTTGAAAAACAATCCTTTCAGTGGTTTCAGAGAAGATTTTTGGAAATCAGTTTAAATTAGGGCAATAACTACTGTAAGGACCTTTTGATGCTGAACAAGAAAATTTGCTTCCGATTTTCTTTATCTCTTTTACTTTTTGAGTTGTAAGCCAAAAACAATGGTTTGACCCCCTGTTCTATTTTTAGCAACGGCGGCCATGTTGGTTGGTCGACATGTATATAATTCACAAACTTGGTAGAGGACATCCTAAAGATCATGTATACCAAGTATCAATGCAATCCCTTCAGTGGTTTTAGAGAAGAAGATTTTAGAAAATCAGTGTAAATTAATGGAAAAAAACAGTTAAAGGGGAATAACTCTTAAACGGCTGATCTGACAATTTAGACCCTGAAGCACTGTTGTAGATCTCAATGAGCTAAACAATTCTGCAATGCTAACTTTTACTCTAGCTCTAACGGTTTTCAAGATATTGTCCAAAAACTGCAAAAATGTTCAATTTTGATGATTAATGGGCAATAACTCCAATAAGGAGTCGTTTCACAACTTTTACTCAACGGAGAGATTCGTAGAGCTTTTGATGCTGAACAAGGTAGGTTGCTTCGGATTTTCTCTATCTCTTATACTTTTTGAGTTATAAGCCAAAAACAATGGTCTGACCCCCCTGTTCTATTTTTAGCAACAGTGGCCATGTTGGTTGGTCGACATGTATATAATTCACAAACTTGGTAGAGGACATCCTAAAGATCATGTATACCAAGTATCAATGCAATCCCTTCAGTAGTTTTAGAGAAGAAGATTTTTGAAAATCAGTGTAAATTAATGAAAAAAACAGTTAAAGGGGAATAACTCTTAAACGGCCGATCTGACAATTTAGACCCTGAAATCATTTTTGTAGATCTCAATGAGCTAAACAATTCTGCAATGCTAATTTTTCCTCTAGCTCTAACGGTTTTCAAGATATAGTCCAAAAACTGCAAAAATGGTCAATTGTCTGGAACTTTGTTGTCATTTGTATTTTGATGATGAAAGGGCATTAACTCCTATAAGGAGATGTTTTACAACTTCGACTCAATGGAGAGATTCGTAGAGCTTTTGATGCTGAACAAGGAAGGTTGCTTCAGATTTTCTATATCTTTCATACTTTTTGAGTTATAAGCCAAAAACAATGGTCTGACCCCCCTATTCTATTTTTAGCAACGGCGGCCATGTTGGTTGGTCGACATGTATATAATTCATAAACTTGGTAGAGGACATCTTAAAGATCATGTATACCAAGTATCAATGCAATCCCTTCAGTAGTTTTAGAGAAGAAGATTTTTGAAAATCAGTGTAAATTAATGGAAAAAACAGTTAAAGGGGAATAACTCTTAAACGGCCGATCTGACAATTTAGACCCTGAAATCATTTTTGTAGATCTCAAAGAGCTAATCAATTCTGCAATGCTAACTTTTCCTATAGCTCTAACGATTTTCAAGATATTGTCCAAAAACTGCAAAAATGGTCAATTTTGATGATTAAAGGGCAATAACTCCTATAAGGAGTCGTTTCACAACTTCGACTCAATGGAGAGATTCGTAGAGCTTTTGATGCTGAACAAGGAAGGTTGCTTCGGATTTTCTCTATCTTTTATACTTTTTGAGTTATAAGCCAAAAACAATGGTCTGACCCCCCTGTTCTATTTTTAGCAACGGCGGCCATGTTGGTTGGTCGACATGTATATAATTCACAAACTTGGTAGAGGACATCCTAAAGATCAAGTATACCAAGTATCAATGCAATCCCTTCAGTGGTTTCAGAGAAGAAGATCTTTGAAGAAAAGTTAACGGACGACGGACGACGGACGACGAACGACGGACGGACGACGGACGCTTAACGATGACAATAGCTCACATGACCCTTCGGGTCAGGTGAGCTAAAAACTAAAGATTTAAACTAGAGGCTCCCAGGAGCCTGAATCGCTCACCTGATCTCTTATGCCAAAGTTTGAATAAATTTCACAAACTTTCAAGTATACAAAGTTGCAAAACAATTGCTTCAGTGGTTTCAAAGAAGATTTTTGGAAATCATTTAAATTAATAGAAATAACAGTTACAGGGCAATAACTCCTGTAAGGACCTTTTGATGCTGAACAAGTAAAGTTGCTTCGGATTTTCTCTATCTCTTATACTTTTCAAGTTATAAGCCAAAAACAATGGTCCGACCCCCCTGTTCTATTTTTAGCATTGGCGGCCATGTTGGTTGGTCGAGGTGTATATAATTCAAAAACTTGGTAGAGGAAATCCTAAAGATCAAGTGTACCAAGTTTCAAAGCAATCCATTCAAAGGTTTCAGAGAAGAATAATTTTGAAAATCAGTTAAAATTAATGAAAAAAAACAGTTAAACGGGAATAACTCTTAACTGGCTGATCTCACAATTTTGACCCTGAAATCATTTTTGTAGATCTCAATGAGCTAAACAATTCGGCAATGCTAACATTTCCTCTAGCTCTAACGGTTTTCATGATATTGTCCAAAAACTGCAAAAATGGTCAATTTTGACGATTAAAGGGCAATAACTCCTATAAGGAGTTGTTTCACAACTTCGACTCAATGGAGAGATTTGTAGAGCTTTTGATGCTGAACATGGAAGGTTGCTTCGGATTTTCTCCATCTTTTATACTTTTCAAGTTATAAGCCAAAAACAATGGTCCGACCCCTGTTCTATTTTTAGCATTGGCGGCCATGTTGGTTGGTCGAGGTGTATATAATTCAAAAACTTGGTAGAGGAAATCCTAAAGATCAAGTGTACCAAGTTTTAAAGCAATCCATTCAAAGGTTTTAGAGAAGAATAATTTTGAAAATCAGTTAAAATTAATGAAAAAAAACAGTTAAACGGGAATAACTCTTAACTGGCTGATCTCACAATTTTGACCCTGAAATCATTTTTGTAGATCTCAACGAGCTTAACAATTCGGCAATGCTAACATTTCCTCTAGCTCTAACGGTTTTCATGATATTGTCCAAAAACTGCAAAAATGGTCAATTTTGACGATTAAAGGGCAATAACTCCTATAAGGAGTTGTTTCACAACTTCGACTCAATGGAGAGATTTGTAGAGCTTTTGATGCTGAACATGGAAGGTTGCTTCGGATTTTCTCCATCTTTTATACTTTTCAAGTTATAAGCCAAAAACAATGGTCCGACCCCCCTGTTCTATTTTTAGCAATGGCGGCCATGTTGGTTGGTCGACATGTATATAATTCACAAACTTGGTAGAGGACATCCTAAAGATTAAGTATACCAAGTATCAATGCAATCCCTTCAGTGGTTTCAGAGAAGAAGATTTTTGAAAATCAGTTAAAATTAATGGAAAAAACAGTTTAAGGGGAATAACTCTTAAACGGCTGATCTGACAATTTTGACCCTGAAATCATTTTTGTAGATCTCAAGGAGCTTAACAATTCTGCAATGCTAACTTTTCTTCTAGCTCTAACATTTTTCAAGATATAGTCCAAAAACTGCAAAAATGGTCAATTTTGATGATTAAAGGGCAATTACTCCTATAAGGTTTCAGAGAAGAAGATCTTTGAAGAAAAGTTAACGGACGACGGACGGACGACGGACGCCTAACTTTGGGTCAGGTGAGCTAAAAAAGTTAAAAATCCAAAAAATTTACAACATTCAGCTACTGCTCAGACAATAAGTTTACCCCACTACAACCAAAATTAAACTATGCAAACCTAAAATTATATAATTTCAGGTTAAAGAAAATGAGTTATTTCGTGCAAATGTTATATTATATTTCATGTATTTTTTAATACACTTCAAGAAACAGACTAACATTTTAATGGAATCTACACTTAAGACAAATACAAATAATGAAAAGCGCAAATCTGTATCCTTTAAGCTCTTAATAAACTCAAAACTGCAAAATAAGCAAGATTTTTTCCAACAATTTCAAGTAGCAGTTACACTGAGCAAACAAAGCTACAATGAAGACTATCATCTTTGTATTCTACACTAATCTTCTTTCTATTGTAGACTAATCTGACTTTTTAAATTGAAAATTCAACAGGTAATTTTTTCCTGTAGGTAAATTTCTCTTTCCAAGAACAAGTTAATCTCATCTGTATAGATGTCAATTTCACTGATCACAGAGATCATCTTCCATTGTTGCAAATTTCAATAGAAGGATTAAGTTGTAGTTTACCTAATTTCATTGAGGAGTACAAATATAAACACGTGGATTATAGTCCATTTCTAGCTGTAACATTGGGGTTATTGTTCTTATAAACAAGGGGTTTTTGCCTGTGAAGCAGAGCAGGACATAAGTATTGCTGTACCGGCAGATGCCCCGAGGGGTGTTTACTAGAAATGTTCAAGTTAATTTGAGAGTACCTCCAAATCTCAAGAACTATACAAACCAAAAGCAAACAAAGAATGCATATGCCTCAGCAGTAGCTTAGCACAGCTGCATCCGGATCTTTTGATCTTGATATTCTGGTCGAGTGACTGTCAATATATTACAATAGCAATGTTTAGCTTAATATAAGCATCTCAAATCTAAGGAACTATAAGTCATAGGCTGATGGAACTTGATATTCACATGCCTCGGCAGCAGTTACGACAGTTTCACCTTGGCCTTGATTTTAAAGTTGAGCGACTTAAACAATTTTCACTTCGCCATAAAATTACAACTAGTTCCAGACAATATTTTTTTCTACCATTGACGCGCGTTTCGATTATTCAAGACTCACCAGAGGCGCTCTATCAAAAGTTGAAAATGCCAAACACTATATGAATAGTATGAAGAGCATAGAACAATAATACTAAAACATGCCAAACTAAAAATTATATTATGACTAAGACTAACCTGTGTCTTGGGTAGGAAAAACCTTAGGATTTTGACAATTTTAAAATTTTAATGGATATTTTTTAGCTTTTCACAAAATTGTTGATGTCGGAATGGACTAACCTCGGGAAATTAAAACTCCATAGCAGCGCTAACCATCACGGATTTAAAAAAAAAATGAAATCACAACACAGCTCAAGACAATAAATTTTGCTACGCCTGTCGTGCGTTTCATCTATTTAAGCCTCATCAGAGGCTCTCTACCAAAAGTTGAAACTGCCAAACACTTATACTTAGTATAAACATAAACATCATTTATTCCAGATCAGGAGCCCACGAGGAGCAATAAGAGATTACAACAATGAGAGAAAGAACATATTTGATAGTTTAACAAATACAATCAACTTACACATAGAATAGTATCCGATTTATAACATCCATTTTCAAAAATCACACATTTTATTAAATGTTATAACCAAAAACAACAAAGTTCCTCGAATTTTAAAAAAGCCATTTCCAAGTATATGTTTTAGACGACACTTTAGTTTTTCGTGTGGCAATGTGGTGTACAAAGTCGAAAAATCGTTTTTAAAATTTTCAAAGAATGAACCCCAGAAAAAAAAACGGGATTTAAAATTACCCAACAAATCTTGTGGGTTCTTTAAATTCCACGATTATTGATGGTGTGGCAGTATGTTTGTTATCCTACTTTGACAAGATCTTAGTAAGTTGAACGGACATCTCTGTAGTTGAAGATCCAGCAATATCATGATATACCTTTCTATGTATGGATTTTTGTGAAGTTAAGGTTCATGTATTTTATTATGTAACATTTATACTTTGATTTATTTATTAAATTTTCTTTTAATTGTAATTTTGGTTAATGAAAAATAAAGAGATGTTGGAGGTATCCATTACAAATATGAAACCTGTTTATGTTCCTTCCTCAAAGGGATATTTAAAGAGGACATGAAATAGTTATGATTGGCTATGATCTCATCTTTGTCAAATGAAGTCCGAGTGTATGTAATACAAGCGGAGAAATTATCACCTATAAATGTACCTAACTCTTTTATCAGACTGTTGTAGTATTGTGCTTTACATACGAAACCTATATTGTTGGAATCCTTGCTTGCAGGTGTGACAACACACTTGTCATGTTAGGAAGAGAAACAATCGAGAGCTTCACGATCTCTAAATATCGAACGAGACCGAGGGTTTATATTACACATTTCCGATGTTTTTCTATTCGGCTTTGTACAAGAGATCGGATAGTTCTTACATTGTCTTACCCAGTCCGACTGTGATTCAAAATCTGGGGTTTTTTTTGCCCGTCTTCCACTTTATCCAGGCTAAGTGAAATAAACTCACTTGTATGAGTGATCCTTGACTTATCATCAACTTCTCTTCCCTCAATAAATTTTCATGAAACTTTCATACAATTTTTCTGCCATGAGTAGATATGCACATTCAATTTTAATATTTGAACCGGTTGATAGCAAACATTGACTAAGCCATTAGAAGACAAAGAGTTAAACATTTCTTCATAAACACTTCATTGATTTGCATGAAACGTTTAAAAAATCGTTTTGATATAATGAAGATATGCACCTCCTATTTATAAATTTCATCTGGTTGTGTTTTTTTTAGTCGGCTGCAACTAAACTTGTTAAAGGAATAGACACTGAATAATTGCGAAGTATCAAAACAATGATTTTTATGCTGCATTTTAATTTAAATTCTGGAACAAGATCTCCTTCCAACAGTAAACATCCTCTCATTTGGAAGAAGGATAATCTATAAAAGACAAATACATCATAGAAGATTATAAAGTACTCAGATATTTATAGAAAAATTTAACGTTACACAAATCCTTTGATCACAAGTCAAGAATCTTAAAAAAACAGATAAACAGTCAGTAACAAAATAAAAACCATCTTGTAAGCACAATTTACTGATCAGACTCGTATCTATTTGGTAAATACTGAATGAGAAACAGGGGTGAATCCAGTTTCGTTTTATAAGGGGGTGGGGGGTAAAAATATTTTAGGCAAGAGTATTGAGAGGCAAAATTTGTTTCGCGTTGGTTTTTTTTTGTGGATTTTGCCTACATATTTTTGTCAGTTTTTAATAGGGGGTACGCTTTTCCTTGAAATAAATCAGCGCCTGAAAAAGCCTTTGAATAAGAGCCCCGAATTAATCAAAAAGAAAAAAGGTATTTTTTCCGCATTAACACCACAACTATCATTTACTGTTCTAAAAATTGGACCACATGAAGAATTTTATAACATCCGTAATATACTTTTAAATAAGTCTCTAGTTACTGGAATTAACCCTATAGTTCACTCTCTAATATCACATGTTATTTCACAAATGTTCCGCGGGAGCATTCTCCTGGCATTCAATGTGCAAACTGTAAAAAAAAAACACTTTCCTAGCAGGTTGGACATGGACTCTAAACACCAAATGTAGGGAGCAAATGCATGCGCATTGCTCTATTTCATTCACAAGATTCGGCAGAGTTTCCTAGTCTTTTACGTAAAATTTAAACGACGAAGCCCGAAATAAATGACCTGTGACCACCTCGGCCAATAAAATTAGAGTGATAGCAGATTTCGGCTGATTTACAATGCTGATTTTAAATGTTACCACGTTTACTAAATGTTATGTCTGGTGGTGTTTTTTTATTGGCATATCTCTACACCACATGTTCCCTAGGAATATTCTTGTGTCTAAGTAAAGAGAGCTATCCATGGAACTAATAAATGTACATACGCATTATGCATTCAAATTCCACTCGCATCTTTTCCTTCTTGTTTTCATCACACGTGGTTCCATCAAAAAAGTCATCATCGCAGGTAAATTGACAGCTCTTCTTTCCACCACAAAAATCTTCAATTTTATTTTCTGCATTGAAGTCTCCACATTGATTCCCGTTGTTAAATTTACTTTGGCCTGCACTGTTTGTGAAAGTTGCCCATTTGACATCAATAACCCGTCCATAGGGACAAGAAAGTTCCACAACTGCATCGTTCTTACAGGTTTCCGTTTGATCTTAAAATAATATTGACCTCAGTGCATTGCAGTTGGGTTTATAAATTAAATTGTGCTTTATATTGCCATTGCTTCAATGTGCCAAATGTGAGCAAAAGACTTTTTTCTGAGTTTTTGAAGTTAAATAAAGGTTATAACAAAATTACCGAACTTATGGGATCAATCTTCATGTCCAGGTGAAAAGACAAAACAAGAAAGACGTACTGGAAAAACTAAAGACCGCAATGGTCCTGACTTTGTAGGCATTTCAAAAGAAATGGTGGGTTAAACATTTTTTTTTTGGTGCACCAAACCTTGAGTCCGACAGTAACACAACACACAACACGGTCACGTAGACAAAATAGGAATATTGAGGTGATTAAAATTAATATGAGTTTCATTGTTATACTTTTACATTGCCTGTAATATTCAGGTCGATTATTTTTCAACCTTTACATCGGTTTCCGACGAAAAACATTGACTCTGTGGTAAGATAGATAAGTTAAAATTAGTCATAAGTCAAAGCTTGTTGAATACCTCTTTCCTGATATTTGGAACGCTTAAGAAATCTTTTAGATAAAGCTGTTATCTAACGTGATATATATACTTACAGTAATCGTACTTCTTCCCTGAGTAGCCACCGTGTCCTTTAAATGAAAGGAATTTAAAGTAAAAAAAAATCAAAGCAAAAAATATGTTTGCATAAGAACAACATAACTAAATATATCGTTGGTTTTCTGTATTATGGAGCCATTTGTAGGATAACCACTGCTTGTGAACAAGAGATCTCGGAAGGTAAACTCCAGTTGTCGGATTTAATTGACAGAATGTAATTCCTATAGAAAACATTTTCTATATTTTCCAATTTTCTACATTTCGTTATTAAAAAACACAAGTTTTTTCCCTGTCTACTGAACTTGGCAGATATCCTCGGTGCTAGATTTGACTTCCTTGTTCGAACCTCATGGGTATTGGTGCTTTCCTTTGGATTCATTTTAGAATTCGACTTTCCAATGTGTTTTATACAAACGCTTCTGAAGAGAGATCATGGCAATGATGGTGGAATCCCACTTTCAAGAAATTTCCGGATCTACCCCTGAACGAAACTTACAAAAGTGTAGTACAATGTAATTGATTTCCTTGTCAATCTGTTCGAATTATGTTTAGAGACACTCATACCAAAAGTATTTTAAGATTCAAACTACACAATAAACAAATCATTCATTCATTTTTGATCGGTACTAATGCATGTTCAAGACTATCGTCATTGGCATATAAAATACCAAACATACCAGTTCCTCGGATAGTTAAAAGCGTCAATGTTCCACTAACTTCTCCTGAGACCAGTAAAAGTGGCTCTCGATTTGGACTTTCCTGGGCAGGGATAAATCTAAAAGACATAGAGAAATCTGTCCAATAAAGTATTTAATATGCTGCCGTTTGGGGGTCTTGGATGTCGAGTGCTCATAAAACATTGAACATTAATCACAGGGACTTGCCTCCCTCTATCAATATTTTGTTAGAGTCAATGTGCGGTAAGGTGTTTTTTTTCGTACCGCACATTGACTCTAACAATATATTGTGATAGAGGGAGCAAGTCCCTGTGATTTAATGTTGTAAAGTATAAAAAAATGCCAGTCACTCATCACGAAAATCAAGGTCAAGGCAAAGTGTCGGAATTCAACCATGCTAAGCTCATTAAACTTATTGTGACATTCCAAGTTTCATCGTCTTATAGTTCCTGAGATATGAATTTGCCCATAAAACTTAAAGATTGAGTTGTACATATATCGGTTTATTGGTTGTCAAATTAAAACTCAATTAAGGTTTAAAAAGGGACGCACGTGTTTTTGTCTTGTGCATACAAGGAATATTTATTCCAAGTATCACCAACAAAGCATTATAGTTCTTGCGATATATATACGTAGGTGCCAGTAAAACACTTGATAACGCCGTAGGAACTCAAAGCAATAACAATGTACGTGAAACAAATAAAAACTTCTGAAAAAAAGTTTTGCAACGAATCAGAAGGTAACTAAGCATTTATTAGAAACAAGTCGTTGTAAAACAATTAGTATAGATATATATCGGTGTCCTGAAAATTTATTTTCTTATACCCCCTCCCCCCTTAGACTTTTTAAATACATTATTCAATGGGAGACCCCATTAGCGCAACTACTCCTAAACCGCTTGATGGCTTTTGATGAAACTTTACATGAAGGAAGTACATCATCTGTAGATGTACATGAAGAATTTGTATTGCTCTCGGTTATTACCGAGGGGAGATAACTGGACTAATTTTTTTTTAAGTATTACTTGTTAAAAATTGTTATCAACTATACCTGATATCTTCCGGGTCCAATCCTCTGAGTTCTCTTCTGTTGTATAACTCTCCCCATGTTTCATTGCTTATCGGTATACCCGACCATACACTTTGTAACTCGGGCTGTCTTACGTTTGTTGTTATTTTATAGATGAAAATACTACCTCTTCTTTCATTTCCGACAAATAACAGGACATCATTACCAATTTCTGCAACAGCTAAACTCTCTGTTTCTGGACCCTTTATCACAAAAATTTAATTCGTTTCTATATTGACGAGATTTACGTCATGCAAAATTCAAATAAGCATTAAATAGAGCCATTTGAGTTAATTTAATCCAATGCATCATACTGATAACACCAATTAAAATTTGAATTATAGAAAAACAGTATACCCCCGGTCTCTCCTTCGCAGCAGGGGTATTAAAAGTGTAAGCATGACAACATTTTGGATAGCACATAGTATACTGGTACTATATATATCTTATTAACCGTACATGGTGAAACTGCTTGCTGAATGTTAATAAAAAAAAACCTTTGTTTAAGGGGGTACATAATCAGTTCAACATTTTAAAGGCAGAGAACTCTTATAAATCAGTTGAGCGGTATAGTCATGCATGATTATGCAAGGAATTCAAGCTTCTTAATAATCAAAATGGGAAATGTTGACACTCCTAAAAAATGTATGGATCGATTTTGAGATTTTGCTTTTGGATGGGGGGGGGGGTGGTGTTTGGAACTCGTGTTCTTTTGAGTGAGTCAGTTTTCTTACATCTATACATGTTATTGGGATAAAGTGTGTCATATAAGACTACCGTAATATAATGCCTTGAGGAACATCTTGGCTTTAAATGTTTTACCTTGTCATCAGATCTCAAGTCAACAGTATCTTGTTGAGTCAAATCTTTCTCCGAATTACTATTGAATAAAACTGGAAAATTCTGCATCATGTATTGCTCAAAATCATCACCACTGTCATATACCAACTCCATATCATCTATGCTACGTATTGAGAACCCACGACCTCCAAACGTATACAGTGCATCAAAAGTACCTTCAGAATTCTTACCATTAACAGTGCTTATTTTGAGACGACCTGTCATGAAAAAATATCATATAAGTATATGCTCCTACAAAGAGGCATTCTATAACTTTTATATGCCTACTTTTTATTGTAAAATTAGGCAGATGGCACAAGATAACGTATGTCTTTTTTGAAAGTTTTTAGAGTGAATTTTACGGAAGATATTGATTACCAAATACCATTTCTATATACTCTAGTATAAACCTTTTGGAAAACAATGGTATTTCCATGCCATTGTATCCTTATGGTACCTAACAGTGCACCACTTAAAGCTAACCTTTTCTTTTATTATTATGACTCAAAATTTATGGCAAAACTTATAATTAAAATGACAACAAAGTTCCAGACAATAAATTTTGCTACGCCTGACGCGCGTTTCGTCTATACAAGACTCATCTGAGGCGCTCTGCCAAAAATATTGAAAAAGTCAAAAACATATATGATTATGAAGAACATAAAACAATAAAACCAAAAAAATACCGAACTGGGCAACCAAATTATAACTAGATGATCAACCTATGTCTGAGGTAGGAAGAACCTTAGGGTTTAGTCAATTTTGAAATTTAAACGGATAATTTAAAGCTTTGATGTGTTCTCCAACACAAAAGTGTTGGTGCCGGAGCGGGCTAACCTCAGGGAATTAAAACTCCACCAGCAGCGCTAACCTTCACGGGTGTTCAAAATTAGAATGACAACAAAGATCCAGACAATAAATTTTGCTACGCCTGACGCGCGTTTCGGCTATACAAGAATCATCAGAGGCGCTCTGCCAAACGATTCAAACGAATACCATCTCATTGAAAATTTCAATAGCATTTTTCAGAAATTTGATAATATATAATTCTTTCACTGAAGAACTGCATACATATATAAATTTATATCACATTAGGTAGAGCGCCTCTGATGAGTCTTGAATAGACGAAACGCGCGTCAGGCGTAGCAAAATTTATTGTCTGGAACTTTGTTGTCATTTGTATTTCAATAAATGTAATAACAAAACTACTGAACTAGGATGATCTCAAATGTCCGAAAAAAGACCCCAAAAAAGGCATAGACACAACGAGAAACTGATGATCACAAAAGTCCTGACTTACTACAGGCATTAAAACAATGTTGGTTAAACCAGGTTTTATGCTGTCAAACCTCCCTCTTCCATTGCGATCTTAAGGCCCAGTAGATGTTACACATAACACAATATGGTTGTGAGACACAAAGGGATATGGTGAGATGATCATCTTAGATCGTTGACGGGAACATAAAGGAAATTTCATGGCTTTTTCAAATTTTCAAATGCCCATTATAACTACAAATGTTTAATTTAAACACACCAAGCATATCGGAATCTTGTAATTTCTCTAAAATGTTCTGTTGTTGTGCCCATTCAAGAATATTAGCATTATCTACAAAATATAATTTTAATTTAAAAAAGAATATGCCTGTAAAATCACATATTTACTTGGATACTTCTTAAAAAAAAGTGATCGTTTAAAGGTCTAAGTGACATAGTCCAGTTCTCTATAAATGAGAACATATTTATTTTCATAATTAGAAACTTTTCAAATAGCAGTTGTTTTCTTTGTCTCTCATTTTTAAGCTAAACTAAGCCCCTTCAAGATAAATAGTCGATCCTTCACTCAAAAAAAGATATTTTTTCTTAAAGTTGCCAGAAGTTTTGTTTGCATTATTGAGATCGTAAATATTTATAACGAAAACCACGTTATAGATATAATATTTCAAGAAAACAAAGTTTGTTTTGATTAAAGTGTTGATTAACACAAAACAAGAGGCTCCCAGGAGCCTGAATCGCTCACCTGGTCTTGATGTAAAACCCCATAAAAACTTTTCTAGAGCTAAATGAGCTGAACATTTAAGCAAGTAACAGCTTTTCTCCATCTACTATAGTTTCATTCAGTAGCCATAGGGCCAAATAATGAAAAAATGTTATTCTAGGGGCCAAAACCCCCATAAGGGGTCATCTGACAACTTCGACCCTATGAAAACTTTTGAAGCGCTAAATGAAATGAACATTTAAGCAAGCAACAGCTTCTCTCTATCCGCTATAATGAGTTTTCATTCCATTGACCAAAAACATGAAACAACGTTATTTTAGGGGCCGAAACCCCTATAAGGGGACATCTGACAACTTCCACCCTTTGGAGACTTTTGTAGAGCGATATAAGCTGATCATTTAAGCAAGCAACAGCTTCTCTCTATCTGCTATAGTTTTCATTTCATAGGCCAAAAATATGAAAAAAACGTTATTTTAGGGGCTGTAACCCCTTTAAGGGGTCATCTGACAACTTCCACCCTTTGGAGACTTTTGTAGGGCTAAATGAGCAGAACATTTAAGCAAGCAACAACTTTTCTCTATCTGTCATAGTTTTCATTCAATAGGCCAAAAACATGAAAAAAACGCTATTTTTCACCTTTAAGGGGCCGTAACTCCTATAAGGGGTCATCTGACAACTTCGACTCAACAAAGACTTTTGTAGAGCTTTTGATGCTGAAGCAGTAGCGTGGCATCAGATTTCATATATCTCTTATACTTTTTGATTTACAAGCCAAAAACAGTAGTCTGACCCCCCCTGGTCTATTTTAAGTAAAGGCGGCCATGTTGTTTAGACGGCGGTCTCCATTTGTGCAATCTTGGTAGAGGACATCCCATAGATGAAGTGTGCAAAGTTTCAAAGCAATCCCTTCAGTCGTTTCAGAGATGAAGATTTTCAAAGAAAAGTTAACGACGACGACGGACGACGACAGACAACGACGACGACGACGGACGCCAAGTAATGGCAATAGCTCACCTTCGGTCCAGGTGAGCTAAAAATACAAAAATGTTATCCGGGCATTAAAAAAATATTGATTTATACTTTAGAAACTGAATTATCCTGAACGCTAAATGTATTGCTTACCTGAAATAATTACATCCCGAACTCTTTCTTCTTCGTTAAATCCTCCCCAATCTGAGTAATCTTTGGCATCTCCTTCGTTTGCAGTGACGAGATAACTTTTCCCGCCAACAGTAATGGTTTTTATAGCGTCCGGTTGATAAATGCCAAATACTGGCCATGATACCATATTAATTTTGTCTGTTGGTAAAATTTAGTCCTACTATGACTTATTCTTTTAAGAGGCTACCAGGCAATAATCCCTAAAAGGGGTCATCTGACAACTTCGACCCAATGGAGACTTTTGTAGAGCTTTTGATTCTGAAGAGCCTAAGATCCTTTAGATTTTTTCTATCTGTTCTAGTTTTCAAGCTATAAGCCTTTGAATGTGATTTTACCTCATGTTCTATTTTTAGTAACAGCGGCCATGTTTGTTGGCAAATCATAAAGCCGAACACAATTTTTAAACTTCATGCCCTGATAAATACTTTAATCAAGTTTTGAAAAGTTCCCTTTAGTAGTTTCAGAGAAGAAGATGTTTGAAAAAGTAACGGACGGACGCATGGCGATTACAATAGTTCACTTGAACCTTCGGGTCAGGTGAGCTAAAAATCAACTGTAACAAGTTTGGTTGCAATTGCATCAGAGGTTTAACGTTTGAAAAATTCATGGGCGACAGAGGACGGACTACGGACGCTAAGTGACGACAATAACTTTCAGGCCAAGTGAGCTAATAAAAAGAAGAAGAAACGCAATATATTAAAGACAACCATTACCTCGGGAATATATAGCTTCTTACATTGTATCGAATGGATTCTCTTGAAATTGTAAAATCAGATAATTCAAGAGTAATGATGTTAGACACTCTTTCTCCAATTTAAAAAGAAAATGAAACACTTGGTCGATAACCACTGCTGTGGACCATACGTCCCCGAGGGTAACCACAAACCTGGTCGTCAAACTTGTCTGACACGAACTTACAAATAAATTTTAATACTTTTTTGTCTTTGAAATTCGATTGTAAAATTCAAAATTGCTAAAACACCAGGTTTCAATCCTTGTACTTCACATGGTCGATATCCTCGGTGTTGGATTTGGCTTTCCTGTTCGATTTGTTTGGTTTTGAGTACTTTTCGTTCAATATTTTTGGTTTTTTGCCTTCCAATGTTTAGATTCAAATGCTGCCGATGAGAGGTCACTTCTTGAAATACGCATATACAGCAAAACAAACAAAACCACTTTATACCGTTTTGGTATTTGTATTTTTTTAACTTCTCCCAACATCTTTTTTAAATGTCAATTCTCCCAACATTTTGCAATGACAATATGCTGTGAGTGCAGTTGATAAAAGCATCATTTAAGGAATCTTGAATATCATACTTAAATTCAGTGAATCGGAACAAATTTACTTGTAACTAAACCAAAAAAGTTACATGCTTTTGGTCAAAAAGGCCCACAAACCACGCCTACTACTGTAACTGACCAATCACATTCTGAGAACTAAAAATCGTCTAGAGAGAAGAAATGTTTTTTTTTTCCACAACTTTATGGAAAGTAGTTAAATCGGATCAAAATTATAGAAAATGTCATATAAAGCCGACAATGATGACAATGATGAGAAGTGTACGCGACACAACCTAAATTATTAAGTAATAAGCGCAATTTAAGTAAGCCAGTAATATATAAGTTGCCTTAAAGTTTACATCTTTAACACAGAAATATGCAAAAGAAAAGTAAAAAATTATTAAGGTGACGAGGCCGTTATAGAATAATGTTAAAAATTCCAACAATTTTAGTGACCAAGACGAGAAGGGACGTGAGATTAAATTTAACTGTCGTGAAGAAAATGTACTCTGTTTGTGTTTGTGCTTGAAAACCTGACTAAATATTCCTACCATCTCTATCACTGGCATCAAATGTCAGACTGCTCCAATCTTTGAATCCTAGTGGCAGTATATCTTCTATGGTCTCTGTCTTTAAATCAAATACAGCAATACCATTATTCTCCTAAAAGATGTTTTATTTTGATAAAACATTAAATTGAATTGATTAGTTTTCAAATGAAAGATGTTTTAATCACAGGCTTACTCTGTTTTCGTTAGGCAATTTTCATTCATTCGAAATTATGTTATTATACAATTATCACCCTAGTTGGTGTGTGACCCGGTGTTGTCTTTCCCCGAGAAAGTAAGGTCATCCGAGGGCTTGCCCCGAGGGAAGGTGACCTTACTTTTCGAGGGGAAAGAAATGCCGGGTCACATATAATCCAGGGTGATAATTGTTATATTATATCGAATATTTAAATGAATCAATTTAATATTATAAATTTATTATATTTAATTTCAAACATATTTCGGACATCTTAACCTTTTTCCATTGGAAAAACTACAGTCAATAAAAGGTTGAAGAAAAATCGGTTTACTCACGTGCAAATTCTCACGAGAGGGTGACCTTACCATGGGACCCAACGATTACCAGTTGACCCAGTGAAATATCACATGCCACGTGACAACGTCTTTAGCGAATCACAATAAAGATTTTTATATGAATATATAATATCATTATTTATCTTATAAAGTCGTCCATTCATTAGATCCATCTAGGCTTTAACTTGTTTGTGTTTCATACCCTTAGAAACATAAAGAATAATAGCGAACACAATTGATTTAAAATGAGAAATTTACACAGGCAAATTGGGTTCACATTAGTTTCAGTGAAAAAAAACAAACATAAAATTCACCCGAATCGAGCTTATATGTGAAACTTACTCACATGACAAAATTCTTGTGAGTTACACGTGAAATTCACATGAATCTCATATGATTTTCACATGAAAACACTTCATATCAATTTCACATGAAAAGTTCACATCAATTTCATGTGAGCTAGTTTCATGTGAAACTCATGCAATTTTTATGTGAAATTCACATGAGATTCACATGAATTTCCCTTGCTCAATTCACACGAAACTCACTGTGAGCCACATTTGCCTGTGTATGCCAAGATAACCACTTTATCATATAAAACATTTGTTCTGAAGCAAAAGTTATAACAAAGCTACCAAACTGTGATGATCAATCTAAAATGAGCATGAAGAAAAGGCAAAACAAGACGAAGAAGATACACGCTGTTTCTGACAGGTTAAAACATTATTCCACGTCATGTGATGTATTTAGTGACTTTGAATCTAGTGTTTTTGGAAGAACTATAATTGATAACTTGATACTTACTTTAAAAGTTCCATAAGCTATTTAAAGGTTCTTTCTAGTGGAATTGAACTTGGATCGATTCTATTTTTATTGTGTGTTAATTTTTGTGCTTTGTATTGGAATATCGATAGGAGAAGGTTGGGCCAAAAAAAAAACTAGTTTAACCCCACCACATTTTATATGTGCCTGTCCTTAGCCAGGAATCTTTGACAAATCTTTTGTTTGTACTTGTCTTTTGATGTTTTCTGTTCCTTTTTAAGAAGGGGGTTTATCTGTGACTATTTCAGGACCGGATTTGAATTATATGCATTTTATTTATAGACCATGGGCAAATTAGCAGCGCCTACTGGTCTCGTTGAAAGCTGCTGGCGGTTTTTCATTGTGTTTTTTTTTCTAAATTACCGCTTGTTATGTGAGCTGTGTCGCGTACACGTATTCCAAATCTCATTATTTTCTATTCATAATTTATTTATCAAGTTTTTACGATGCTTAAAATTCAGATGATAGTTTTTATTATGATATAATATATAGGCTCTACCCATATCTTCGTTGTAACGTAATGAAATTTTGTTTTATACAATAACCAATCAACTTAATGATAATGAAATCGGGTACTCCGGGAAGTTAACCAGCAACCGATATTTCATAGAGAAACTGAGCTTTTTTGATATTTCCATGTTGCAACTAAGATATTAGACTACCTGTAAGCTTATATAAGCTTTACTCTCGTCTTTATTGAAGGTTATAAACTCTGGTTCTACATCTCTACTGAAGGTATTACCATTTTCTCTGTAGATAAACCTCAACCCTTGGTCCTCTAAGTCTTCCCACCTACATAAAAAAACATTAAAATTTAACAACATTTTTAACTGCCAGGTGACTGTCAACAGTCTTTGAAAAACGACATATGAATACGCCAAAGGACTCAGGTAATAAATGTCTCTGTGATGACATATCTTTCCTTAAATTTACGAATTATAAATATAACATTTAAAATATCGATCATCACATAAAAAAGAAGTACATAATGAAGAAGTATCATCACATAATGACAAAGTATCATCACATAATGAAGAAGTACCATCACATAATGACAAAGTATCACCACATAATGATGAAGTACCATCACATAATGACAAAGTATCATCACATAATGAAGAAGTACCATCACATAATGACAAAGTATCACCACAAAATGACGAAGTATCATCACATAATGACAAAGTATCATCACATAATGAAGAAGTATCATCACATAATGACAAAGTACCATCATATAATGACAAAGTACCATCATATTATGACAAAGTATCATCACATAATGAAACACATCATCATAAGGCAGCTATGGCGTTCCATAGGTGACACTACTTCTTTATGATACTTTGTCATTATGAGATCATAGTTCATTATTATGAAGAGAGATAAAAACATATTCATTTATTATGTGTTACGACAATATTTTTTGTTCATTAGGTAGCATTCTTCTGTGTTTTAGAAAATCTTTCACAATAGTATTTTTTTGTTTGAAAATTAGTTCAAAATATATGACCCCCCCAAAAAATCTTTCCAAATAGCCGGTCCGTCAATGACCAATATATTAATTATACATTAAATAAAGGTAATAACAAAATTACCAAAATTGGAGGATCAATCTAAATGTCAAAGAGAAAAGACAAAACATGGAAGACACGCCGGAATCGCAATGTTCATGACTTGGTACAGGCATTTCAAATGAAATGGTGAGTTAAACCAGGTTCATGGCGCGCCAAATCTCCCTCTTCCATTGCGATCTTATGGACCGGTAGCAACACACAATACAAGACATAATAGGGATAATAAGATGATCATCTCAGTACAACAATCAGCAAAACACTAATCAAAACAAACACTAACCAATACGTTCAACTTAATTTTGAATTTTTCCACCAATTTTAAAAGTTTATAAATAACTGCTTTCTTTTTCAATGGATGGAATAGTACGAAAATTAAAACAAGAGTTAACACTAAAGTATGTCTGGCCTGCCGGCACCATCAGAAACAATTATTTTTTCTTACTTCCACTATATTTTTAATTTACATGGATTTTCAGTTTCTGAGATCAAAAGATGTTTATAGAACTTAAACATTGCTAAAATATGCAATAAAAATAATCAAAGTCACTCAACCAGAAAATCAAGGTCCAGGTCAAAAGATGGGGATGCAACTGTGCTAAGCTATTACTAGGGCATATGCATACCAAGTTTAATCAACCTAGGACATATAGTTCTTGAGATATGGAGGTGCTCGCAAAACTTTTCCATTGTTTCCATTGCTTTTATATGTATTGAAAATTGTCAAAGTCACTCAACTTGAAAACCAAGGTTAAGGTCAAAAGATGGGATATGCAACTGTGCTAAGCTACTACTGGGGCTTATGCATACCAAGTTTCATTAACCTAGGACCTCTAGTTCTTGAGATATGGAGGTCCTCGCAAAACTTTTTAATTGCTATTATATGTATTGAAAATTGTCAAAGTCACTCAACCAGAAAATCAAGGTCAAGGTCAAAAGATGGGGATGTAACTGTATTAAGCTACTACTGGGGCCTATGCATACCAAGTTTCATCATGTGTTTTATGTTGTTATGTGGTTTGTTTTGTTGTGATGATTTTTGTCTGCCGGTTTTGTCTTTGTCTTTACGGTTTTATGATAATGATTACCCCTTTGGTACACCTTTGCTTCTTGCATCAACCTAGGACATATAGTTCTTGAGATATAGAGGTGCTCGCAAAATTTTTCCATTGTTTCCCATTGCGTTTATATGTATTGAAAATTGTCAAAGTCACTCAACTTGAAAATAAAGGTCTAGGTCAAAAGATGAGGATGCAACTGTTCTAAGCTACTACTGGGGCTTATGCATACCAAGTTTCATTAACCTAGGACCTCTAGTTCTTGAGATATTGAGGTGCTCGTAAAACTTTTTAATTGCTATTATATGTATTGAAAATTGTCAAAGTCACTCAACCAGAAAATCAAGGTCAAGGTAAAAGATGGGGATGCAACTGTGCTAAGCTACTACTGGGGCATATGCATACCAAGTTTCATCAACCCAGGACCTATAGTTCTTGAGATATGGAGGTGCTCATAAAACTTTTCCAAAAGTTAACGCCGCCGCCGCCGGTAAAGTAACGCCTATGTCCCGCTCTGCTTCCCAGGCGAGACAAAAAAGCTTTTTCATCTTTCATTTAATTTCTTTAATTAAATCATCAAATTTTGACTCTTTTAAGAAAATTTTGATATTTTAACCATTTTGAATGAAAAGAGGTAAGAAACAGTTTTAAAACAAAGATTGTAATACCGAGCAAAAAAGGTTTTGGACTTTGAAGATGTTTCAAATAAATTTTTAAATAATCAACCATAAAAAAAGAATCTTCACAAGATTTTAATATTTAATGAATAGAATATTGGTCATTGACTTGAGTTCGATGGGCCAACTACGGTATTTGGAAATGATTCTTTGGTCAATAAAAAAACTAACCATTGTTGACCATGGTCAACAAAGTACTAACCCTGGTTGACCATGGTCAATAAAGGACTAACCCTGGATGACCATGGTCAACAAAGGACTAACCCTGGTTGACCATGGTCACAAAAGACAAACCATGGTTGACCATGGTCAATAAAGGACTAACCCTGGTTGATAATGGTCAACAAAGTACTAACCCTGGTTGACCATGGTCAATAAATGTCTACCCCTGGTTGATCATGGTCAACAAAGGACTTACCCTTGTTGACCATGGTCAATAAAGGACTACCCCTGGTTGACCATGGTCAACAAAGTACTAACCCTGGTTGACCATGATCAACAAAGGACTAACACTGGTTGGCCATGGTCAATAATGGATTAACCATGGTTGACCATGGTCAACAAAGGACTAACCCTGGTTGATCATGGTCAACAAAGGACTTACCCTGGTTGACCATGGTCAACAAAGAACTTACCCTGGTTGACCATGGTCAACAAAGGACTAACCCTGGTTAACCGTGGTCAATAAAGGACTAACCCTGGTTGACCAAGTACCATCACATTATAAAATAATCATCATAAGGCAGCTATTGATTTCCATACATTGAGACAAAGTATCATCATATATTGCCGAAAGCCTCATCATAAGGCAGCTATGGTGTTCCATATTAAACTAAGCAACGTTTTACTATGTACCTAATATACTTGATATGGTATTTTTATGTATTTTAGGAATATTCGTACATTTAAACATTACAATAACAAGCTAATATATCAATATACAAGTTCATGTACCTAAAGCATGACCTGAATTTATAATATTGTAATGTAAAAAGAGCAATCCTTTGGTCTAAAAAATCCATTGGCATTGTTGATTTTTAAACTGCCGTTTATGTAGGTTGTACTGCTAACACTTATTCCACATCTCATCTTATTTTAGAAATGCACCAATAGTGTCCAATTAATATACCTACCTAGAGTTAAATTTGGTAAAGTCTAGTTTCTTGTACGTGTATACTCCATTTTCAAGTTTAATTATCCCAACACCTCCTTCAGGATCGATGATTTGTCCTGAAACTTGGTACGCCTCGGCTTCAATGGCAACCAGTATGGTTTTACAATCTTTTGTTGGAAGAATCATATCGGGTAATGATCCCACTGAGAGTCATGAAAGTGAGGAAAAACAAACGAAGAGACTGTATTCCACTTTTATAACTTGAACAATGGATTATTTCATATTGAAGCTAGCATAATTTTTCTAGTAAATTAATTACTTTAAATTTCTAAAGGCATTGTTTCTCTTATTTTATTTCATATTGAAGCTAGCATAATTTTTCTAGTAAATTAATTACTTTAAATTTCTAAAGGCATTCCTATTTTTTCTTGTACACGAATCAATGGAAAAAAGATCATAATTTTGACTGAGTTTTAGAAAGACAGTTGTTAAGTTCTTATTTATTAATTAAAAATATATTCGTCTTTCTTATATATGTTACAGTAAATTCGTGTAATCAGTAAATACGTGAATTTCCTAAGCTTTGTGAAACCTTTTTTTTTTAAAGAGGCGATGGACATCCCTAATAATGCGCAGCGGTGCTCTGTTTGTCAATAAGAAGTCTTATATAAAGCGCTCAGAACCTGATGTCGGACCTGGCCGTTTGGCTCAAAGAGCGACTGAGACATGTTCCGAAAGCGGTAGATATTGGGTGGTCCTGCCATAATGAATTCCGTGGTCTTTAAGGTATAATGGGGAAAAGCTGATCCCAAACCATAGTACAGCATCTTGTCGGGAAATATGTCATGTTTCTCGCACGTTGAAGAACCCTACTGCAGATCTCGATAATAATAGGTTCCCTAGGAATCCCCTGCAGGAGGCTAATGATTACATCATGCTACCCATCCCTTCATCCCTAGTATGTTAAAAGAGGTTGGTTTAAGTGTCGCCCGTCCCCGAATGGTTTCTGGGTATGCGAGAACAAAAGAATTTTGTCTCATATGTGTTAAGAGTAAAAATATTGAGCGTAAGTTATTATGATTATTAACTAAAATTTTCATCAAGGTCAGAATTGCGGTTTTTCCCTAAAACTTTACTCAAAGAGTGTAATGGACAGACGAATCAGTGGAGAAATGGACAAAAAAGTAGATCCAACAACTGAGGCGGGTAATATAAAAGGTACAGCAGTTGCCATATCATATGTTACTCGAGATTATTTTTAGATGGCAGTCTATTTTTCCCATAAGATGCCCATGGCCAATTTGTCTGGTTTTCAATTACTTCAAAGTTAATACCTGTTATATTAAAAATTTCCTTTAAATCTGAATCTTTGGTATATTTTTCATATCCTACGACTACTCCTTCTTCTTTTGAGTTCAAGCTGTCCATGGAAATAAAAATATGGTCTCCACACACCTCTATGTCAGTCATATCAAATCCCTGTACCTCCATATGTGTTAAAATTGTCGGGGAGTTAAGGTTTCCGATATCAATGATATGTAACAAGTTACCTCCTGTTAAATAACAAAACATTTCATGTGATTGTTTGCTTATTTTTATGGTGAACTCGACTAAAACAATGTGAGAAGAGGATGAAAAAATAGGTTTGACTTAAAGATTTTGTTAAAGATCCGAAAAAAATATATCTGTAAAGGGTTAATTTCATAAAACAGTTTTTAGGCATCATTCTTCCTCAACTCGATTACAAACATATAAAGCGTGAAAAAATCTAAAATTCTTCTTTTTTCTCAAAAAGATTTTTAGTGGTTGTACATGGAAAGTCGAGCTCCACTATAGCTTGAAACAAAAGTGCTCTCGAGGGATACAGAATACTTACCAACTGCGTACACGATGTAATTGTCTGGGTCGTAAGCAATTTGTTCAATCGCATCTCGAAGAAACTCGTACAAAGGATTACCATTTTCATCATAGTCGTATGGCAAATACAACGTTGATATTTCTTCAAGATAAACTTTATCAGGTCCAGGTGAATAACATGACGCAAACTTCAATGGGGCTACCAGAACAGCAAGCAATATAACTATACAAATTTTAGTCATATTCGTTTGTCAAATTCAACCAAAATGAACAGAAGGATGGTTAAGTGGTGTATATGTAGATATGTTATATATGTAACATCTTTTATCGACATCAATAATTTTTAAAATAATAAAAGATGTCACACTGTGGCTGGTAAATGCTTAAATAAAATAATTGTTAAGATGGTTAAACCACATTTGAAAGGAAAATTACAATAAATAAATGACAATAAAAAGTTTTGAAATAAGTAAAACAATAAAAGGTGCCCAAATGACCTCACCCCCTTTGTATAAAGGGGCAATACACATGATAAAGAAAAGAAGAAGTTGACACACCGAATAACCAGTACAGACGCTAGGTACATCAGCAGTGAAAAAGACAGAAAGTTCGCTTTCAAAGACCAAAAATAACGGGATTACATGTATACGTCATCAAAGTGTAAATCTGGATATTATATTAAGCATACATTTGTTGTTTTATATTGATGACGCCAAAGGGTTGAAATGTTCCTAAAAAGTTGATCATTCTATGCTCAAGAAATTGTCTTGGTTTTTCGCCAGACTAGTGCAAGTTTCAAGGAGAACGGTTACCTGTATGCTGTGGACGCTGTGGTTCGGTAAATAAAAGGGCTGGCCGACTGGGCAAGCCAATCTTCGCATTTGCCGTCTGTAAGTATTCCCTATGTAGATTTTAAAACACTTAGCACAGAGGATAACGTTTTCAGATATATTCGTTATTCAGCTCTCGTCAGTTGATGTGATTTATTGTGATTTATTTATTTGGATTTTACCTTTTAAATGTGGTTTTAACTTATAACAATTCTTTTTATTTATTTAATAATTTTTACTATATTACTTCGATATATTTTTTGTCATAGACTGGTTAGCGAAGTTATGAATGATTCAGTGCATACCTAATTGATGTAAACCCTTCACAATTTCGAAAGCTGCTTGGCGAACTCAAACGAATAGAAAGAAGAAGTGTTTTGAACCGGACACTCTGGTCAACAATAGAAGCAAATTTTTTGAGGGGGGATCAAATTAATTATGCACTATTGTTTAGACTAAACTCATCTTCGCTAGCCAAGGGTTACGATCCGCTACCTCTCATCTTCACGTGAAGATGAGAGCGGATCGTAACCCTTGGCTAGCGAAGATGGACTAAACTAAGAAGAAGGGACTTTATTTTTTTAAATCTCAGTGTTTGTTTGCACTGTATACCGCCCCCATCTATTGAACATGGTACATTTTAAATTTATATTGGCTTTGCTTTGGAATTTTGCATTGATGCATGGACTTTTTATGGGATGTGTTCTTTATCAAAGCGACAGTGCGTGTTTTCTTTTAAAAGGGTTACCAGAGAATAGTTTTTAATGCTGACAATTCCTGTCTCCTGAAGGGGGACTGGGATGTGCCGTTTTCGATTTGAATTCAATTCCCATATTAAAATTTTAAATCTTTTTCATTGAATATTAATAAGGATACCCATTTTTTAGCTCACCTGGACCACTTGGCGTCCGTCGTCGTCTGTCGTCCGTTAACAATTTTGTTTAAAAATCTTCTCCTCTGAAACTACTGAACAGAATTTAAAGAAACTTGGCATGGATGCTCCTTAGGGTGTCCTGCACCAAACTTGTGTTTCGATTTTTGATCAGTTGAAAAACATTGTGCCGTTACTAAAATAGACCAGGAGGGTCAGACTACTGTTTTTGGCTTGTAAATCAAAAAGGTATAATCTGATGCCAACTTACTGCTTCAGCATCAAAATTTTTACAAAAGTCCATTTAGTTGAAGTTGTCAGATGATCCCTCGTAGGGGTCCCAGTCCCTTAAAGGTGAAAAATTGCCTTTTTTATGATTTGGGTAGATAGAATGAAAACTATTGCAGGGAGAGAGAAAAGCTGCTGCTTGCTTTAATGTTAAGCTCATTTAGCTCTACAAAAGTCTCCATAGGATTAAAGTTGTCAGATGACCCCTTATAGGGGTTACGACCCCTTAAAGGTAAAAAATAGTGTTGTTGGCCCGGAAAGGAAAACTATTGCACATAGAGAAAATCTGTTGCTTGCTTAAATGTTCAGCTCATTAAACTCTTAAAAAGTCTTAATAGCGTTAAAAGTTGATAGATGATCCCTTGTATGAGTACGAATGGCCCTAAAATAACATTATCCGGGTTTTACACTACAGAATAGAACATAGAACATAGAACATATTTTATTTTCCAATCAAGGGCCCAACAAGGGGCAGCATGAGTATACATATAACATTTAAAGAGAAAAGAACAATAATTAAAGAGTTACAATCACATATCAGAGTAGCAAGACAGATTTCAAAATACTCATGATGATTCTATATAAATTTATAAGTATTTAAAAATAAATTCACCCACTGCATTTAACACTATTGGATCTTCAGAAGTAAGTAAAAAAATAAGTTTTTGTTCAGAGTTTAGATTTTCAAAATTTTTATTTTCTTTCTCAATAAATGAAAATAAAATTTCTCTTTCCTGCTGAAAATGGTTACAATCAATTAAAAAATGAGTTTCATCTTCAATTTCACCCGTATTGCATTTTTTGCAATAACGTTCTGTTCTAGGAATATTGTTATGTCTACCAACTTCAATCATTAATTTATGTGAAGATATTCTAAGTTTACAAATAGCTTTTCTTATTTCAAATTTCTTTGTTTCTTGTAAATAATTTTCAAAACCAAAATTGTTTTTAATTTTTAAAAAAGTTTGTAGTTTACCATCTTTTAATTTATTCTGTGATTTATACCATTCAGCTGAATATTTTATCTGAGTTTTCTTTTTTAAATGTATATGGTCCATAATTTTTACTTTCTAAATTTATATTTAAATAGTCTAATGCTTTTTTAACAAGAGAGTACCAAGACAATTTGTTGTTATCATGTATAGTTTTGCAGCAAGCATATGCATCTTTAAGTAATGGGAAAGAATCAAGATTCTCCAACCTGAACCAATATCTAATCAAACATTTTAAAATATCATAATGCAGTGGGTATCTACCAAGTTCTGATAAAACTGCAAAATTAACACTTCTTTTATGCACACCCAAAATGCTTTTTGAAAATTTAAGATGAAGCTTCTCACACTGTAGGGATTTAAAAAAATTATCAGGGTCAAAATCATTATTATTTAGTTTTTTAAATGAAACATTATAACTACCCCAAATTTCTGCATTATATAAAATAATAGGTTTTAAAGTATGATCAAAGATATTCATACTTGTCTTAACAGATGGATTCATACATATAAAATCTGTTTTAACTTAAAAAAAGGCCTTTAAAGCTTTTTGATATAGATCGTTTTTTGAGACATAGAAACTTCCTGATGCCGTGAAATGAGTACCTAAGTACTTGTAGGAAGAAACACAATCTAATACCTTTTGTTGGTATGTCAACTTTATATTGATTTTTCTGCCAGCCTTGTTAAAGATAATAACTTTGGTTTTTTTAATATTTACTCTTAAACACCAATCTGAACAAAATTTTTCCAATTTATGCAGCCTTTGTTGCAGTCCTTCGGATGAGTATGAAATCAAAACAATATCATCAGCATACATCAAGCAGTCTACATGTTCAGACTGTAAAGACACAGTGTCTTGACATCCAGTTAGGAATGATGGAAGATCATTTAGAAATATTTTAAAAAGTGAGGGGCTCAGATTATCTCCTTGCCTAACTCCTAAATTAATTTTAATGGGTTCAGTGTGAGAATTTCCAATCTTAATACATGCATTTGAGTTTTTATACATATCAACTATTATATTATAAAACAGAGTACCAATATTCATATCAAGCAATTTAAGTCTCATACCAGAATGAACTACACTATCAAATGCTTTGTGAAAATCCACAAAACACATATACAATCTACCATTATTTGTACTACAATACTTAGTTTTTAATATAAATACATGGTCAGCAGTTCGAGCATTTTTAGTGAATCCTATTTGAGATTTATGAATAAGGTCATGTTTATTTAAAAAATCATCTAATCTATTATTCAGAATATTATTAAACAATTTACCAACACAACTGGAAATGGTGATTCCTCTATAATTTGAGGGATCATTGGGATCATTGGAATATAAACTATTCCGTAAGGAAGAACGGACTAACAAGAACCAGAAAGAGAAAAGCTGTTGATTGCTTCAATGTTCAGTTTATTTAGCTCTTCAAAAGTTTCCATAGAGTCAAAGTTGTCAGATGACCCATTATAGGGGTTACACCTGAAGGTGAAAACCCCTTATTGGGGTTACAGCCCCTTAAAGGTAAAAATGGTGTTTTTGGCCTATAGAATGAAAACTATTGCAGATAGAGAAAGCTTTTCGTGCTTTAACATTCAGTTCTTTAGCTATACAAGTTTTTATAGGGTTGACATCAAGACCAGGTGAGGTTCAGGCTCCTGGGAGCCTCTTGTTATATGATCTTCTCTTAAAACTATACCCGTTTCAATTCTGATTTTTCCAAATTAAAATCTTATACCCATATTTTTGACAGATCTTTGTTCTCATTTATATATTGTAAGTTCCTCAAATTGCACCAATACCATTTGATTAAATTAACGTCCGTTCTTCCTTACGGCGTCCATACGCAGATTTCGCCGTTTTCCAAAGTTAAAAGGTTCCTGTGAAAAATCCTGACGCAGGGGATAAAAGTTTAAAGCTAGGAATTGTAAAGGAGTAAATGATAAAAATATTTGTGGCACAAAAAAGTATTTCAGCCTATATGTTTCCTTAATTTTTAACGTTTATTTCTGAAAAATGTGCAACGACAATAAGTGATTGAAGATCCCCATTTTTTTAAAAATGCAAAAACGTATCACAAGTTGGATTTGCTTATGTTATTCCTGATATGTAAGAGGTCAAATGTAAATTTTTTTTATTATTTTTGACAAATTGTTTCTTTGGTAGGAATCGCATATATAAAGACATGGTAGAATCAAAGAAGTTATAAGGTGTTATATATAACTGATCATAATGAAATAAATCCTTGACAAAATTGATAAAAGAGCATGTTTTATAAATGTTATGAGAACATCTAAAAATAAATAAAAACTGTTTAAGGCTATAAATGATTTTAATGATCTTACACTCGATCTCAATCAGCAAAAAAAATTATTCCCGATTTTTAAGGGTGTGTTTTAGGTAACGCCATTATCTTTACTTTACAGTTAATGAAAATATTCAAAATTTCTATAATATAATTACGTTGTGGTTCCTTTAAAAAAATCAGTTTAAATTTTGATGCATTGTGCATTATCACAGAAATTATGGACAAAATATGTGTCAAAATCGGGGAAAATCGAATGTGTTTTACGTAACGCCATCTTCCGAGCGTGATAACGTCAAAGTAAAGACTAGTTTTCAATGGAAAATGCATGCAAATTTTGTTTCTTTTATATTTTTATAACTTTTATTTGTCATTAAACATATGTACAGTTTGTAACAAAGACATACATATACAAATAAGAAAGCAAATATAAGATGACTACAAGAACATGATATAATATGCTATATATTGTATAAGTATAATAAAGGCAAAAAACATATTAAATGACTTATGAAACTTCCGTCCTCAGTTCTAATGACTGTTTTAAAAAGAATCCTATCAACCTAATATGTTTAGAAGTTTTAGGGTTAAGCAAATAGACCAGTTTTTCTTCTTCTGTCATATTGACAAATTCTCTATTATCAGCTTTAATAGAGTTGTAAAGATTTTCTCTCAACTTACTATTAATTTTACAATTTAAGATAAAATGATACTCGTCTTCAATACACTTACAAGATTTGCAAAGTCTATCTTGACGAGGAATTTTATAATAACGGCCTTTTTCTATTTCAAGGCTGTGGTCACTGATACGCATTTTAGTGAATATATTCCTAATTGAAAATAATGGTTCCGAAAGATAGAATTCCCCCTCTAGAGATGGATTTAACTTCTTATAAAGAAATAATTTGCTAGTTTCGTCGAATCCATCAATTTTTTCAAGAAATACTCTTTTGAAATTTTCATTGACTCTATTTTTAACATCGTTTTTTAAATTTTTTACTTCTTTTAACACCTTACAACTGAAAACATTTTCTGAGAAATCTAAATCTGCTGAAATGTCTTTGACAAAAGTATACCAACTATAAATGCCTTGACTATCAAGTTCTTTGGTGAGATCAAAAGATTCTTTTAACAATGGGTTTAAATCATCTGTATGAAGTCTTGCTAGGTATAATAAAGATTGAGTATGTATGAAACTTTCAATAGGTATTCTGCCGCAGTGCAGATAGCATAACCAACATTGTCCAATAGAACATCTTTATTCAACAATGAGCATGGTAAAAAGCTACAAAAGAAAAGGAACATATTCTAAGTTCACGGTTCTAACAAAATCATAGAAAATACAAAATATAATAAACAAAAGAAAAAATAAGAAAATAGTATGTTGAAACATCAAATATAGTTACCAAATATCCCTCAAATATAACACATAAATTCATTTACCAACAAATATTCGACCACTATGAAAATAGAAAAATAGCATGGTGACAGTTATGGCTTTCCATAGAATTTTTACACCAAAAAAGCGAGGAGACGTATAATACCAAAAATTTCAAAATAAACTCTCATTAAAGGATTATTAAAGGTTAAATATCATAAAACAGGGCTTAATCAATCAATTAAAGAATTATTATCAAAAATACAATCAATAATCAAACCCAAAATAGTACCTTATGGCGCTCTGTACAATTTACCTAACAATATATTCTAAAATTGACATTTTGGAGCGCATTCTATATGCGAAACTTATCAGATACAAAGCTTAATGTATAGATATTGTCATAAAATAATAAAATTTAACTTACATCGTGAGCTATCATAGATTTTTAATGAAATGTTGACTGTGTGTGTCCACGTAGTTTGTTTACATGAGGTAAGTAAAAATCGGGGAATGAAACATTAAAGATAGAAATCGAACAGACCTTAATATAAAAATGATTAAAATGAAACATTGATCTTTGCAAAATAAAATGTAATGTAGTTACAGAACACTCCCCGTCTGATATTAAACCATTAATGTCACATATCAAAAATACAATTAGAAAATTAGAAAAGAAAATAATGTCTATTGCAAAATAATAGCAGCATTATGATTGTCAAAGTTGCACAGTTAATCTACCAATAAAACCATTTCACTAATTGGTCTGGTGTAGGTTAAGTTTTTGTCGTCTTTGTGAATGCGGACACTAGCTTTTCTCACTTTACCGTCATCGCTTTTGATAGCTTCAACAATAATTCCGATTGGCCAATCGCATCTATAAAGAGTTTTATCTCGTAATAGAACTACATCACCAGATTTCAAGTTTTCCTTCTCATCAACCCACTTGCGTCGCTTTTGAAGAGAATTTAAATAGTCTGTCTTCCATCGTTTCCAGAAGATGTCCGACAAGATCTTTACATGCTTCCATTCTGCACTATATATTTCTTTCATTTGTAAAGAATCTACTAATACAGGTAAGTAGTCTTGTTTTCCCGTAAGAAGCATCGAAGGGCTAAGAATTAAAGGCATATCAGGATCGGAAGATATCTCAGCAATAGGCCTGGAGTTCATGATTGCAGCAACTTCTGACATGAACGTAAGAAGAGATTCGTTTGTCAATGTTTTAGTTAAAGACGTCAAGATAATTGAGTCCAATATTCTCCTTGCCACGCCAATTAGCCTTTCCCACACTCCTCCCATGTGTGAAGAGTGGGGAGGGTTGAATTTCCTTACAGATCCGTTTTCATAAAGATAACTTTTGATGGCTTTATCTTCCACGTGGACGGCTTCAATGTCTAAATTGTCCGTTGCACCAATAAAATTCGATCCACGGTCAGAACGGAAAACTTTGACCGGTCCTCTTATAGACTGAAATCTGCGGAGAGCGTTGATAAACGATGAACTGCTCATTGACTCTATAACTTCAATATGGACCGCTCGGGTAATCAAACACGTAAAAAGAATAGCCCATCTCTTACTATTCGATGATCCCTGTCTAGTCTTTCTATGTAACACGTTCCATGGTCCGAAGGTGTCTAAACCTACATACGTAAACGGAGGACCCGGTGTGAGCCGATCTTCGGGCAAATCGGACATTTTCTGATCTAGGAATTTCTCTCTAAGTTTTCGGCACACTACACATTTCTGGATGAACGACGAAATCAACCGCTTTGCACCTACGATCCAAAAACCAGCTTTTCTTAAAGCAGCTTCCGAAAAATGTCTTCCCTGATGCTTCACTAAGTTGTGATAGTGATCTATGAGTAATTTTGACACATGTGAATTTTTCGGAATGATGATTGGGTTAATTTCTCCTGCTTGAAGACATCCTGTTGCTTTACTTAGTCGTCCACCAACACGAAGTATTCCTATCGAGTCAAGAAATGGTGAAAGTGCACTGATCGAAGATTTATTTGGTATATTCCGTCCTTGTGAAAGCGATTCTATTTCCTGCGAAAATTCAGATTTCTGAACTTCCTTTATTACAAATTGTTCAGCTTCTTTGAATGCGTCGACGGATTTGTAATTTTCGCAACAATGCCATCCTTTGCACAATTGACCGTCTGAATGATAGGTCCTGGCAATATGTTTCAATAGCGCTACTCCGTTGACAAGTTTCCTCCAACTTGAAACATTTACAAAGCGATCGGCGATTGATGCAGAATTACCAAGACTAGTCTTGTTCACATTGCATTCTGGTCTCACTTCCTTATCAAGATTCGGAGTTACAAGAGGAAAAGAAGGTATGCATCCACTATTAAGACCACACGTTTTCAAAAATGGCGTACCATTTAACCAAGTGTTACATTCATTGTTTTCCATGTTAGGTAAGTATCTAGTTCCACTATCAGCGGGATTCTGATGGGTCGGAACGAAATTCCACTGTGATGAGTCTGACACTCTGAGAATGCGTTCAACTCGGTTAGCCACATAGGTGTGAAAGCGTCTCGTTTTATTGCCAATATAGCCTAATACAACTTTGCTGTCGCAGAAATATTTAATTGAACCAAGTGGAACATCCAAGTTATCAGATACGATACTTCCAATCTCCGTAGCCAAAACTGCTCCGCAAAGCTCAAGTCGCGGTATCGTATTTCCGCTAGCTGGACCTAACTTCGATTTTCCCATGAGAAATCCTATATGAACTTGACCTTCATCGTCAACACCTCGCAAATACGCAGAAGCGGCAATAGCCTTCTCTGAGGCATCGGAAAATACTAAGACCTCAAGATTGTTTATCTCACTCAAAGAGGAAGGAAAATACATGCGTGGAATGTGCAAGTCCTTCAGTGTCACAATTGAGTTCCTCCATACATTCCACTTATCTTGAAAGTCCAATGATAAAAGGTCATCCCAGTTGGTTCCAGGCGGCGATGCTTCGCGTAACAAAATCTTACCACTTATTGTAATCGGCGACAAAAATCCTATCGGGTCGAAAACACTATTCAAGGATGAGAGAATTCCTCTGCGAGTAAAAGGTTTGTCTTCTTGTAACGGACAAAATATGAAGTTGTCAGTATTCAAGTCCCATTATAATCCCAAACTATGATGAATAGGGAAAATGTCTTCGCCAAGATTCAACTGTTTAATCTCTTTCCCTAGATCTTCGACAGGAAATGCTTTCATTACATCGACACTATTTGACGTGATTTTGTGTAGTCTGATATTTCCTTCTGATCTTAACGCTTCTTGAGCTCGTTTCACTAAATCTATGACTTGACTGCTATCAGGCATCGAAATCAAACCATCATCGACATAGAAGTCTCTACCGATGAAAGACTTGACGTCCGCTCCATACAACTGATCACCTTTCTCCACTGTGCGTCGAAGCCCATATGTCGCCACAGCGGGAGAGGGAGAATTCCCGAAAACATGAACGCACATTCGAAATTCAATAAGAGGATTGTCGGGATTATTGTCTCTATACCAAAAGAAACGCAAAAAGTCTCTATTTTCCTCATTCACAAAGAACTGATAAAACATTTGTTCTATGTCGACGGTTGCAGCAATACTATCCTTCCTAAAACGTAGAAGAATACCCAAAAGGCTGTTTGTTAAGTCTGGGCCTGTCATCATAACACTATTGAGAGATAATCCTTTGAAAGTTGACGACGAGTCAAATACACCCCTGATTTGGTTTTGTTTATTGGGGTGATAAACCCCGAAAAGTGGTAAATACCAACACTCGGTATCATCATTAATGGGTGGAGCTACTTCAGCTGCTTTGTTGTCAATAATCTTGCGCATGAATTCCACAAAGTGAGCACGTTTTGTCGGGTCCTTTTTGAGCGAAATGTCTAAATTATGGGCTCGTTTCAGCGCCAATTCCCTGTTATTCGGTAAACGCTGACGGTTCGATTTGAACGGCAGTGGAGCTGACCAACGATTATTAGAGTCTTTTAGGAATTCCTTATCCATCAGAGAAAAGAATTCTCTGTCTTCGATTGACCATCCTACCTTGTCGTCGTCCTTAGTTTTACGGAATATTTCATCATCGTGAAACTGAACTGGACTTTGATTTATAGCGTCGACCGCTTCGTTGACATGCTCTTTCACAAACAAAGTATTCGTACAAGGTTCGAAGATCGTTCCCCTACCGTTGGGCATCACATGAGTTCTATTCACGTTTATAGTCTTCGGTTTGTGAACTTGTCCTAAGCAAATATCGCCTACGATAACCCAGCCCAACACGAGCTTTTGAGCGAACGGGGTTCCTTTAGGACCTGTGATCTGCTAAAAAACGTGATGTGCTTCCGGAACATCGCGTCCGATCAAAAGTTGTATCATAGCGTCACTATTTAAGCTTGGTATTTGTTCACTTATTTCCTTTAAATGTGGAAATGATGCGGCAATATCCGGCGTAGCAATTTCTGATCGTTCATTTGGGATACTCGCACATTCTATGACGGAAGGTAAGTATAAACTATCGTCGCCAGTAATAGGTTCAACAACAAGATTGCTAGCACATCGTCCTGTCATTACCGTTTGTCCTGCACATGTAGACATTGTATACTGCAACTTATTAGTGTGGATTCCAAGTTGATCAAAGAGTTCTGGTTTCGCAAGAGTTTTATTGCTCTGATCATCTAATATCGCATAAACATTCATCGCCTTATCCGGAAAATCCTTCGGAAACAGACGAACCAGCACAGTTTTCCCACATGATCTGCCACTGAATTCGTTTAAAGACGTACGCTTAGATGAGATGTTCTCGATTTGACTTTGAGACTTTGAGCGCTCCCCGCCATCAGAATTTACGACTTTCTCAGGACGGTGCATTACCGTTGTATGGTTTTTACTGTCACACTGATCACACTTGATTGTCGCTGTACAGTTTCTCGAAATATGCTTTGACGACTGACAACATTTAAAGCAGATTCGATTGTCTTTCAAAATTTGTCTTTTTTCATCGTGACTTTTCGCCTTGAATGCCCTACACGTTGCTAAACTATGCTTTGCTGTATGTAGAGGGCAGAGCTCGTAATCTCCGTTTTCGTTCTCTCTAATATTTACATCTGTTCTACGATTGAATACTGTAGTCGAACTCTGGTCGTTACGACGATTCATAGGTATTTTCTTGGAATTCAAATTGTCCGTGTTGTAAAAGTTGAATGCTGGGTCATTTTTGATAGTACAAATTTCCCTGATGAAATTCACGAAGAATGAAAATGGCGGAAACGGGACGTGATAGTCAGTTTTGTACTTGGAAGCCCGCGATGTCCATTTCTCCTGTATACCGTAAGGCAGCTTCTCGATGATCGGATTTATCCCTGACGATGAATCGAAATAAGACAGAAGATTTGCATATTCAGGGTTGTCTTTTGACGATTCTATTTGAACGAGAATGTCCAAAAGTTCGTAATAACGAGTTGTTTCCTTGTTTCCAATTTTTGAGAATTTCTGAAGTTTGGCTTTGATAACTGATTCTACCATTTCCGGTTTTCCAAACCTTTCATCAAGTCTCTCCCAGATACGAACAAGTCCTACTGATGGATTATTGACATTTGAAGATCTAATATTTTGTGAAAACCTTGACGAGTCTGGACCGAGCCACTTCACTAATAAGTCAATCTCCTCGAAAGCGGTAACTGATAATTCTTCTGCTATGCTCTTAAAACTAGCTTTCCATGCCGGGTAGTTTTCTGGACGATCATCAAATTGTTGGAATCTAGACAGTAGTAAATCTTTCTTCAATAGAAATTTTGTAAAGTCTGTCACAATAGAAGAACCATTATTTGACTGCTGAGACTGTGATTGGTTGTTTAAATCACCCGCTTGATTCATCGTGTCGCGTCTATTTGTATCGTCTTGTCTTGAAATATCTAACGAAGATTGAGGTCCTACGTTCAACCTTGATGCTGGCGTCTTCTGAGTACTTGTACTTTCAGGTTGACCGTTGCTTTGACTGTATTGTTCATCTACATACTGTTGTGTTAACTTTCTCTTTGTGTTAGCTAACGGCATGAAAGGCTCCGCATCAGCATTTAATATAGGTTCCGGAATTATACTGTCCTGACTACTACGGGTTTCACCTTCAGCTTCTTCGAGTACTTTGATTTCCGCAATTGCTATTGCAGCTTCACTTTGAGCCTTGAGTAGACTTAAATCAGCGTCAACTTCTGCTCGTTTCCTTTCACTAACAGCCCTTGACTGAGTTTCAAGTTCATTAAGTTTCGCTTTCTGTTTAATCAAGTCTGCCTCATATTGTGCAAATTGTACTTTTGTCTTTTGTATCTCAGCTATCGCACGTTTCTTTACTAACACAGAACTAGTGCTTGATCCTTCCCTGGTTCTTGAACTCGAACATCTAGACATCGATTCAGATGCTTCCAGTTTCTCTGATCTTACTCGTTCAAGTGTTTGTTTTATAATACCTGAACATTTGTTGAATTCATCATTAAATTGTAATAAGGTATTGTTACTTTCTTCGGTGTTCTTCCTAGACAAGAATTGTATAAAATCTTTTGAAAGTTCACTGGATTTCTCCAACGAACGTAAGCTTTTGAGGTCCTTGGTACACTCATCAAGTCCTTCAAGTAACGTTTCAAATTTCTCCCATGATCTATAGATTTTCTTTTTATATTCATCCACTTGTGACAAGAAAAACTGCTTCCCCGTTTTAGTCATCGTCCTAGCTCGGACGGTATCACTTGGCTGAAGTTCTTGGTCATTCATTGTCAACGTATGTTCATTCACATCTGAATCTGTACGATCTTTTTACTATTCTGCCGCAGTGCAGATAGCATAACCAACATTGTCCAATAGAACATCTTTATTCAACAATGAGCATGGTAAAAAGCTACAAAAGAAAAGGAACATATTCTAAGTTCACGGTTCTAACAAAATCATAGAAAATACAAAATATAATAAACAAAAGAAAAAATAAGAAAATAGTATGTTGAAACATCAAATATAGATACCAAATATCCCTCAAATATAACACATAAATTCATTTACCAACAAATATTCGACCACTATGAAAATAGAAAAATAGCATGGTGACAGTTATGGCTTTCCATAGAATTTTTACACCAAAAAAGCGAGGAGACGTATAATACCAAAAATTTCAAAATAAACTCTCATTAAAGGATTATTAAAGGTTAAATATCATAAAACAGGGCTTAATCAATCAATTAAAGAATTATTATCAAAAATACAATCAATAATCAAACCCAAAATAGTACCTTATGGCGCTCTGTACAATTTACCTAACAATATATTCTAAAATTGACATTTTGGAGCGCATTCTATATGCGAAACTTATCAGATACAAAGCTTAATGTATAGATATTGTCATAAAATAATAAAATTTAACTTACATCGTGAGCTATCATAGATTTTTAATGAAATGTTGACTGTGTGTGTCCACGTAGTTTGTTTACATGAGGTAAGTAAAAATCGGGGAATGAAACATTAAAGATAGAAATCGAACAGACCCTAATATAAAAATGATTAAAATGAAACATTGATCTTTGCAAAATAAAATGTAATGTAGTTACAGAACAATAGGAAGTCTACCCAATTCTGTTCTCACCCCTATGTTTGAAGAAGTTTTTTTAGTTCCCAATAGGGATTTACAAAAATTTAAATGAACTTTCTCAGAGCTAGTCTTATCTACAAAGGAAATATAGTCTACAACTTTATTTGTCTGTGTAGCTCGTTTTTTAGCTCTAAAGAAAGTCAAATAATTATCCATAAATGATATCTCTGAATTATATGTTAAAATAGGTCTAACTAGTTTTTCGAATAAGTTATTCATCACCTTGATGGGAAAATTTCCCATTGATTTAGATTTTTCTCTAAGTAAAAATAAAACTTTTCTTGCCTTTTTTGCTAAATCATCTAGACTGGACTTCAGATTACCATTGCACTTTAATAAACAGCCTAAAAATTTATACTCAGATGTATTTTGAATTTTTTCATCATTAAATGTGACGAATGAATCAGAATCTATTAATCTATTTTGGATTATCATGGATTTTGTCTTTTTTACATTTAGAGTTAACTGCCACTTTCCACAATAATCACTTAAATTATTTATACTTCTTTGAAGACCTTCTTTACTTTCTGAAATAATAAGTAAGTCATCTGCAAACGAAAGAGAACCAACTTTTGAGTTAAGAAGAATAGAGGGTTTACACTCGTCCCTTTCAAATTCTGAGCTGAGATCATTAATAAATATATTGAAAAGTGTAGGACTGAGTGAATCCCCCTGTTTTACCCCCCTATTTACTTCAAAATATTCAGAACAATGTCCTTCTAATTTAAGCGCAATGTTTGAATTGGCTAACATAGTTTTTACTGTGTTGAATAAATGTTTTCCAATTCCAAGTTTAGCTAACTTGAACAATAATCCCTCCCTCCAGACTGAATCAAAGGCTTTTTTGAAGTCTACAAAGCATATAAATAATTTTGTCTTCTTCTTATGTAAGTATTTGTTAAAAAGAGATTTTAAAATAAAAAGACTGTCAGAAGTTCTATGATTTTCTCGAAAACCAAACTGGGAATATATCTTCAATCCGGATGATAGTGGTGTTGCGAATTTTTTATATATTATTTCCTCAAATGATTTTTAATCGAAAGACGCAAACAAAAAATACAAAAGAATAATTTCATTTTTAAAGAAATTTGCGAATTTTCGTGTCCCTCTTAGCGTAAAACGGGCGTTAAGCTCTAGTACCGTTCTATATCATACAATTATCCCCCTAGTTTTAAGTGTGACCCAGATGCTTCTTTCTCAAGAAAGTAAGGTACCCGAGGCTTTCATAGAAACTGTCCGTATTACAAATTATGGCGTCCTAAATGTCTTTCAGACCTGGCATGCCACTACTCCTCTTAGTGACTGGACCGTTATGAAACTTTTTGTCAAGTGACATAAAAATGACTTGAAATTTGGCAGGGTACTTCATTGTCATAAATTGTTCGTCCTTTGCAACTTTCGATCCTTTTGGAACATACACTACTTCCTGTTTGGAGATTGAACCGAAATGAAAATTTTGTCAAGAGTTTCTCAGAAACATCAAACGAGCATGATTTTAAATTCGCCCCGTTGTTCAGTATGATCAACTGTATTTCAATCCTTAGTGGTGTTTAGGTCTGCCAGACTATTACCCTCTGTTTGGGCCCTACATTTACATTATTAATTCCTTTATTTCTTTCTGTTAAACACGAAGCTTGCTCCAATCGCTACCGAATTTTATATGCCTTTGAATTGATAAATATGTCCAGTGTTAACAGAGGGGGGCAAGGGGCCGGGGTTCCTGTGTTATTGGCTAAAATTGGTTCTCTGTTAGCTGTTATTGCAGATATCAGATTTAATGTTAACTGTTATTGACCAGTTCTGTGTTAACTGTTATTGAAGAAATTCAGTTTACTGTTACCTGTTATTGAATAATATAATTTTATCACCAGAATATGAACAAATGCCTGCTACCAGTTCAAGAGCATTCGACTTTCATATGAGAGCTGTCACAACTAGAAGTGGTAGAACTGTGAAAGTGTCAACAAAATTCACATAGTTTTTTTTAGCTGTTGTTGTTTTGATACTTACATATTAACTGTTTTAGACTTTTTAAATGCTGTTATCTGTTATTGAGGATATCAATTCTCTTTTATTTGTTATTGGGAAAATCAATTCCCTGTTAAGGTGTTATTGGACCCCCCCCCCCCCCTTGCGCCCCCTCTTACCATTGACACTCTAAATTACTTAAAGTTAAAGCAATTTCAATGCATACCGTTATTTGAATATTAGATGTAAAAAGGGGGATCAATTATTTTTACAACTGTAAGAGCCGAGATCTAAAAATATCTTTACATTTCAGTGGGGGGTCAAAAAGATTTTCAACTTTCAATTCTAAATGACCAACCCCCCCTCCCAGGTAAAAATGATATGTCCCTTAATGACACTTGGCTTAGGGTGTACTGCACCAAACTTGTGTTTCGATTTTTGATACGTCAAAAAACATGGCCCCTGTTACTAAAAATAGACCAGGGGTCAGACTACTGTTTTTGGCTTGTAAATCAAAAAGTATATAATATTGATGAAATCTGATGCCACCCTGCTGCTTCAGCATCAAAAGTTTAACAAAAGTCTTCATTTGTCCGAAGTTGTCAGATGACTCCTTATAGGGGTTATGACCCTTTAATGGTTAAAAAATAGCATGTTTCATGTTTTGGCCTATAGAGTGAACACTTTTGCAGATAGAGAAAAGCTGTTGCTTGCTTAAATGTTCAGCTCATTTAGCTTTTTTCTATCTGCAAGTTTTCATTCTATAGGCCAAAAACATGAAAAAAAACTTATTTTAGGGGCTGTTACCCATATAAGAGGTCATCTGACATCTTTGACTCTATGGAAACTTTTGTAGAGCTTAATGTGGTGCACATTTAAGCAAGCAACAGGGTAAAATAATAATACTGCAATTTACCCCTATGTTCTATTTTTAGCCATGGCACATATCTTTCGAGAATCAAAAATCCAAACAATGGAATTGTAGCATATATGCTATTTAATATTTGCGCCAAGTTTAGGTGCAGTTGGTCTTATGGTGTCAGACAAGTTAATCTTTGAAATTCAGGGGGAAAAGTAATGAAAAAAGGTAAAATTTGACGCTTTAAGGGCCATAACTCCTAAATGAAATGGTCCTACAGATTTGAACTAGTTACATGAAATTTAAATTTTGATGTGCTTAATCATATGCAATTTGAATTTTTGAAATATCTTGTATAGTTTTTAAGATATGGGGCTAAGTAAGTGAAAAAACTGAAAAAATACAGAAAAAGGGCAATAACTCCTACATCGGTTGTTGGATCTTCTTGAGGTGCTGAACACTTTAACCATCTGCCAGAATTTTGATATCTGTCACCGTTTTTGAGTTATTTGCAAAAAAAACTGCAATTTACCCCTATGTTTTATTCTTAGCCATGGTGGCCATGTTTTATTAACGAATCAAAAATCCAATCAACATTTTTGAAGCACAGATTCCAATAAACAAATGTACAATGTTTGGTTGCAGTTTGACCTATGGTGTCAGAGGAGTTAACACTTGAAAAAAAAGCTTACGGACGGATGACGGACGCCAAGTGACGGCAATAGCACAAACACGAAAAAAACACTATTTTTCACCTCTAAGGGGCTGCTACTCCTATAAGGCATCATTTGACAACTTTGACCAAATGGAGACTTTTGAAAAACTTTTGATGCTGAAGCAGTAGGGTGGCATCAGATTTAATCTATCTCTAATACTTTTTGATTTACAATCCAAAAACAGTAGTCTGACCCCCCCTGGTCTATTTTTAGTAATGGCAGCCATATTTTTTGAGGGATCAAAAATCTAAAAGTTTGGTGCAGGAGACCCTAAGGATCATTCATAATAAGTTTTATTTAATTCTTTTAAGTAGTTTCAGAGGAGAAGATTTTTGAAAAATTGTTTACAGATGACAGACGTCAACGACGACAACAGAGGACGACAATGATGACAGACGCCAAGTGATGGCAATAACTCATATTGACCTTCAGTAAACTAAATATAGAATTAAAAGTTACTGAGACGAACAAAATAATAAATGCTTAGATCTTATTGATTTTCTTTCTGAATAAATGTGACTATATAGATCAGGGATACATCTATGAAATGCACAATCTCAAAATGCAAAGCTTCTAGTACCATAAGTGAATGTTCTATGATTTTAAAGTCAAACTTTACCCACACTGGCAAAGGGGATATACATGTACAAAATCCTTTTATACTGCAGAGGCAGATTTCATATTTATAAAATAATTAAAAAATATACAGAATTTTATAACATTTACCTGTATTTACCTATATATTGTCCAATTAAGCTTTAACCCAAACGACAACTGCTATTAGTCCAAATGTAATCTTTTTTTTTTTAGCCCAAACGTGAATCCACCTTTTAACGCACATGTCATACACAACAGGGTTGTGCAATTGAATTTAATGGGGGAGGGCACAGAAGTACCTGGAGAAACAATTGACACTTAAATAGGGAATTATCTAAAGACTGATTGATGGTTTTAAACCAGTGCTTTAACCCACTACTTTAAATACAGTAAATGTAGCAATTAATTCATTTGTTGTGTACTAAATTTCGCTATTTTTGCGGTCAATGAAAATTCAAGAAAAATAGTGAACACAAACATGCAATGATCATACATGTATGTAAAATCAAAGTATGATCATTGAAAAATGAAAAAAAACAACATGAAAATAATACCCATAAAATAGACATTTGGGTTGAATTTAGATTGATTAACAACTGAGAAAATTAATATGCTTACAGTATACAAGAATACCATTTTTTTTGGTTCTAAGTACATTTTTGTTCAATACTTTGGGTTTTTGACCTTCCAATGTTTTTATTCAAATGCTGCTGATGAGAGGTTTCTCCTTGAAATATGCACGTAGTAAAGCATGACCAAATTACCAGTTTTGGCATTTGTATTATGAAAACATGCATGTGATCAAATAGGATAATTTAATTTGCCATCTTCAATAAATATGTTTCATATGCTTTATATTTCATACTTATAACATTTACTCGCTCTTCCTATTTACAGATAATACTGTATGAAACACATTTTGTAATTTTACAGAAAGGATGTCAGGCTAAAAGACTGTACATATCCTAACCAGAATAAAGTCTCTAGAATTTCATTTCTATCATCAACATCCATAAAGTCAAAAGGTCTTGTATATGAGATTGTAGCATTGTTCTTAGATCTGTTCACTTTGCCTTGTAATAATATCTTGTCATAGTGATCCAAGCTTAAGTTCAACATGGTAAAAATAACCTGAAACAACAAAAAATATTAAGATTATAACCATGTTGTATTTTGTATTTGTGTTGCAATTTATACTACCAGACCCTAAGAATACAATGAAAGAGAGAAGTTTGGCATCATAAAACCTTGTACTTTTGAAATACATGTACCAAGTCTAGACCATTGCGATTTGCAATTTCTCCTGAGTGTCTTTGCCTTGTTTGTCTTTTCTTCTAAGACATTTTAGATTGATCATCCCAGTCTAGTAGGTTTATAATTACCATTTTTGCAAAAACAAAAACATTCTAGCATTATCTGACGCCTTATGTATTTAGAGAAATATCAAGTACTTTTGATAACGTTAAGCTAAGCTTAAAGATTGAGTTTTTGTATTTTCAGAAAAATTACCTTTGAATCTAAAGATGGTCTGCTCTGATAGATTTAAATAGGCCAGCCCCCCCCCCCCCCTTTTGGGAAAACAATTGGTTAAAAGTATAGTGATTAGGGAATCACTGAAGTGTGACAAGGACTAGAAACACCCCCCTGTTCAGTGGATGGACCCCCTTAGGAAAATGCTGTTTGTTGATCAGATATTATTTTCATATTGGCAGAATTTCAGGTTATGAAATGGTGAATGTTGGATGGCGAGAGGACAGGGAAATAATTTTTGTAACAGTTTTTTTTTTATTCTCCTTTTGTTGCAATTTGCTTCACACATGACATGTGTACATTTGTAGAGCAATGTACATGTATCTACCTTTTTCAATATTAAATCACCCACATTGCAGCACTGAGTGTACTACAGCAATGATTCTTTTTAATTTAATGCAAAAGATTAAAGCTAATCATTTTTGATAACATGAATACATCATACCTTAGTTCCAACCAATAAAATGCCCACTATTCCAGGACTTAAATAGGAGTTGTTGTACTCCATCAAAAGGTCAATACCATGCTGGCCTAGAACAGACTCAGATATATTTTTGCATGAAAATGTTTCTTTACTGTAAGTTTCTCTAAAAGCTTCTTCTGATCTAGCCTGAAAATTAAATTCAAGCCTTTTCTTGAAAATGTGATCAAATAGCATGAATGAACAACTCAATTTTTGATTATGAACATCAATATTTTTTATCTTATATATACTGTTTATATAGAGGGGTTTTAAGCAGTGTCAGATAAATGATTTTTACATAAAGTTTCAGTATCTTTCATGTTGTCAGGTTGTTCAGGGCCTAAGGCATAATTCATGATTTATTTAAGGTACAACTTAAACAGAAAGAAAATATGTCAAAGTCAAAAATGGGCAGATTTTGTTAAGGTTCATCTGTACCTTTCGTTAAAAATAGCGAAATTTTCTACCTATTTTCTAGTATATGCAGAACAAAAACTACAAATAAAATAATGAAATAAAGCATAGCTGGACCTAGATATGGTAATTTCCGATTCAACTTCTATCAATTTTTCATTTTAAGTTCCTTAATAATAAAGATCTCTTTTTTTCCCTGTTCAGATTTATAATTGAATAAGGAAAAACTATCCCTATTGTGCCTCTTACATGAAACAAGGTGAACACTTTTAGTTAAATCCCTTATTGAAAGTTGCATGAAATTTGAGGCCAAAAGAAAGGGTGAAAGTGATATTAGCCTTAAATCGGGTGTTTTTAAAAGCGGAGAAAAAAGAGATCTCTGAAATAAAGGATTTTTACAGGATGAATTCGTAAAGAAAAGGTAAGAAGTTTTAAGATCTAGGTCCAGCTACACTTTATATTTCAATTTTAAGTGCAGTTTTGGCTGTGCATATACTGTAAATAGATTAAAAATAACGCCATGTTTTATAAAAAGGTACAGATGAACCTTAAACTTGCTTGATAATAGGGTTTCAGAGTCTGTTTCCATTGCAAAACATTGTTTTAGTCATGAGATGACAAGTGGGGGTCCTACCTCTTATATGACACTCCTCCTTAACTCTTCAATGGATTTTCATAAAACCTTTATCTCTTATCTGCAACTTCCCTAACATGAATCTTTCACACAGTTTTGTAACATTATGTAGGTGTACACCTCCTATTCAAAATTTTTATCAACATCTATTTTTGAGAGTTACTTGTAGGGGCAAGCTAGCTAGGGTATATATTTTGGAGCTATAGCTCATGCTTTTTCTAGTTATTTCTACATTTCTATGTGTAGTCTAAGCTGTACATGTGTGCATAGATTAAAAAAATAGTTTAATAGTTAAATATCAATATTTTATTCAGTGTAACCATGCCATGAGCCTTAATTTTGACAAAACTGTCTTGTAAATATAAATATATTATCCATGATAAATACATTTCCTATACTAACCTTAGTAACAACAACCAGTAGTTTTGACTTTTCATAACCTTCCACTATGTCTGGATATGTCTTTACTAAATAACGAACAGTTGGCATTCCATCTACCAAATGATTCTTGATGACCAGTCTTTCCATATAAGTATTTCCAGGCCTATAAAATGTACACTGAAAGTTAAAGAAGTTTAAAGATTTACATGATTTACTTCTCAAATTTGTAAATTTATCCTTATCATACAGTATGTTATTTTAACACATTTATTACAAGTTGAACTTACCAGTACTCAAGCGTACTTGTAGCTAGGCATTCCCCAAAATCAATCTTTTCTAAAAATGTGACAATTCTACATCTAAATATATGTCCAACTCCAAGTTCAATATACATGTATTCAGGGCATTTTCATGTAGCTTCAATCACAAAGTGTGAAAGTGAAGTTAGGCAAAAAGAATGTCCAATTTGTTTGCTATATGAATATACAATTGGGCAATCTTAATGGTATTTTTACCTCTACTTCACAACTTGGCAGTATAAGCATATGTCACAGATACATTGTTATGTGACATGTACACAAATGGCAAACAAATTAATTTTCTTTTTACAGTTGGTTTAATACCAGTATTATTTCCTACATTACATGATAAGTGACTACATGAATGAGAGAAATGTACATGTAATTTTTATGAATTTTTTTTCAGTGATTCCGAAGTATTTTTTCTCTTTGACTGGACATGTCCTTTAATCATGTACATTGCAATGGAAAAAGTCAAAATATTTTACTGGACCAAGCAATTTTTACCAGATTTTCCGGTGTCAGACGGTGTCAGACATTTTCCGAATGACTGTTTTTGTCAAGATTTAAAATTCCACCATAGGTGCACCTACCAGTAACCATACCAATATGGTTGATGTGGCACTTGTCTGTAAGCAAGAACTGACCTTAACCATTCTTCTGTAAGAGGATGTGAACGGCGACACTGGTGACACAGACACTGACGCTTGGGATATCATATTAGCCCCCCTCCATTCCCACTACCATGACTACATGATGTGAGCTGAAAATGACTTACTCTGGCTCAAGAAAACATAGTCTTGTGAAACTCATAAACAGTTGAGTAAACCTTTCATCTCTCTGCAATGGCATGTTTAATCTTGAAAGAAGTCTGCTAAAATAGGCCAGGAATGCCTCAAGGTTGACTCTCCAGGTATGAAACAAGTGTACACTGTAAAAAAAGCAAAAGATGGCCAACTTTTAACTAAAGTTTAAGACATTCAGTCTAGCTGCAATGATGTAGCTCCTTCGACATCTTTTTGATAAGGCGGAGCTACAAATGGATCCCATTGCCCGTAATGGAGCAAGTTGAAATTTTATGTTTTAGCCTTCACAAGTCTTAAAATGGATTAAGATAGTCAGGAAAAGTTTGAAATGCACAAGCTTCCGTTAATTTATATTAAAAAGATCTGTACCGTAAGTTTTGAAGATAATATTGTCACTGTTTCTATACTGATCCTGAACTTTACTATGAAGTTCAAGATCAAAATTTTATGAAAAATAGGATTTTATGATATATTTTTTTTTATATTTTATCCACATCAACTCAAAAATTGCACTAAAACACGCTCAAACTAAGCAGGGAAATATAAGACGGCTGCTTCATTACGTTCAATGGGACCCCATTTAAACCCTCATGAGTAAACAAGTATTAGAGGGTTTCATTATTAGAACTAATTCAGTCTGACTTGATATAGAACAAAAACCAGCCTGTCAAATGTTGAGGAATACTTGAACAATGTAGAATATAGAACATAGAACATAGAACATATTTTATTTTCCAATGAAGGGCCCAACAAGGGGCAGCATGAGTATAAATATAACATTTAAAGAGAAAAGAACAATAATTAAAGAGTTACAATCACATATCAGAATAGCAAGACAGATTTCATAATATTTATGATGATTCTATATAAATTTATAAGTATTTAAAAATAAATTCACCCACTGCATTCTTCAGAAGTAAGTAAAAAAATAAGTTTTTGTTCAGAGTTTAGACTTTCAAAATTTTTATTTTCTTTCTCAATAAATGAAAATAAAATTTCTCTTTCCTGCTGAAAATGGTTACAATCAATTAAAAAATGAATTTCATCTTCAATTTCACCCGTATTGCATTTTTTGCAATAATGTTCTGTTCTAGGAATATTGTTATGTCTACCAACTTCAATCATTAATTCATGTGAAGATATTTTAAGTTTACAAATAGCTTTTCTTATTTCAAATTTCTTTGTTTCTTGTAAATAATTTTCAAAACCAAAATTGTTTTTAATTTTTAAAAAAGTTTACCATCTTTTAATTTATTCTGTGATTTATACCGTAAATTGGGATATTTTGGTGTAGGGATATTTTGGCGGTTTTAGATTAAAATGGCAATGTTAAATTTTGGTGTGTATTATTTTGGCGCTTTCAGAAAAAAAATGTTCTTCTATAATTCATGTAATTCTTTACATCATCTATATTCAACATTAATTAGTGTATGTTTTTTTACCAAACCCACGCTAATTAGTAAATGTTTTGGCTTCTAATGACAACTCATTTTATGTCTGATGATAATTTGACCAAAAAGTGATTATATCCAAGCTAATTACCAAATTGAGTAAACATAAATGTTCATTTTGAAATGTAAAAAAAAATGGAAATTAAAAGATTTTTTTTTGAATTCACATTGTTACTCAATGCATTGCTTGTATCTTAGTCTTTTGTACACGTGCCATATCTATCAATTTTTTTGTAGCACGTTTATTTCTATGCATTCTAAACTTTATTTTGGTTTGTTTAATTTTGGCACATTTGGGTTAGGCGCCAAATAAACCAAAATAAAACTACATCCAAAATATCCCAATTTACGGTACCATTCAGCTGAATATTTTATCTGAATTTTCTTTTTTATAAAGTTCTTAAATGTATATGTGATTTTTTTCCCTCACTCAATTAAAAAAAAATGATTTAGTTAATGGCAAGCAATATATGAATCTGGAAGAGGTGAAGGAAATTGGAAAATTTCTAATTTTAAGATTGTTAGAAGTTTAAATTAGCAGTTCATCTGAGATTTGCCAAAAACCCAAAAGATCAGAGAAATTTGCTGCCAAATTAGGGGCCAGATGCGCGAGTCTCACGTGAGTGGTGAAACTTGAAAAGGTTTGAGAGTGTAGGATTATCTTACCTTGATTTTTCAGGATGAGATGAACAGAAATATTCCAACACAGTGTCATAACTGGCATGCATCTCATTTATAATGTCTACCACATCTCTGAAAACACTATTAATATGCTCCCTATTTTTAAAGTCAAAAGAGAATTTACAGTGTTCTTTGGTGAGTTGAATCAAAGAATTGAACACATTTGGTAATTTTCTCATTTCATTAGAATTTTTGTAGGGAGATATTAAGTGAGCAATGTTTTTTTGATTTTCATCATAACAAATGCCAAGTCTATTGAGATGTTTTCGCGTCCAGTCAGATGCATGGTTTGGTAAATGGATGGATCTTGAAATGCAAATTTCAGCATCACTGTCAGAACTACTATAACAAGTCTGATCCTTCTTATTTCCGTGATTTCTCTTGATTTCTGTCATTTTTACTTTGTGACACAGGTCCAATAACAAGGGGCGATAAAGTAATAGGGATAGAAACCACACTTCCGCGTTAGCTATATTTGCCAATATAAGGCCTGT